>APFE030145734.1:191007-265951 GCA_000404065.3 Pinus taeda | reverse complement strand
GTTTCTAAGATAGCCACCCGTCTTAGTGGAACTAGTAGCTCTGAATGGACACTAGTTTTCCCGATAACATAGGGTAACTTTGTCTGTTTCCTTGGGAAGAACATTAATCAAATTAAGTTAGTTTCTAAAGGTCAAAGGAGCAAATTGACCGAGAAATATCCCTATATTCACTCCTATGTCAGCTCATAAAAGTAGGTAAACATCCAGATTCAACCTGTTTGGAGGAATTACTATTCCTAATGGAGTCTACAAATGGGCAAAGAGCATTAAAGCATGGAAACATCTCTGCTTTTTCCCAAAGGAACTCATGAAGGATTTGGCAAGGCTTATCCTCTCATGCTATATATTTGAGGTTAGGGCCATTGTGAAAGGGGTTGAAACTATTGAAAGGATTACCTATTGACTGTCGAAGCTTGTATTAGAGATTGGCTCTTCAAGAGGTTAAGAAGAGAGAAAGAGAAATGAGCTGGAGGAGTAAGGGAAGGTTTATGCAATCGATGGTTGTAATCACTCCTTTCTATCATTAATATAGACCTACAATTGTGTTTTTCACTCCATGGCATTGGTATTATGATTTATTTACATTTTTATGCAACGTTAATGATTATGAGTGGCTTAGATGTATACAGTTAGATATACTTATGTATTATAGTATTGATTATTGAAGTTATATGTTGTGATATTACGCCTCATCTTGTTTATGTGCAGATATTGATATTGGAGCTAGCTGAGGGGTCTTCCACTCTGCTACTTTGCACTCTGCAGCAACACCACACCAAGACCTGAGGTAACAATCCTTCTTCTTACTTTGATCCTCATTCCACTAATACAGATATGTGCATGTATCTCTGGGCTAGATTAAGCTAATATGACTGTCTATCAAGGATCCTGGGAAGATCCTTGAGGGTATCTCCATCACCAAACATCCATGCATTAATCCCTATAGCAAGCCCAGAGCCTAGAATGGAGTGATAACTTAAAATCAGTAAAAGTACAAGGAAACAATGATGCAAAAGAAATAAGTTGAACAAGACCTTAACCAGACCTCTACTAGCCATGACAGGCATTTCATCAAACATATCATCAACATGTATCTTATAGGTGTAAACAATATAATTAAGTGTAGGGATATCATACTTATCTGAGAACCACTATGAACCATTGTCCGTGTTATCATCTATTAGGTAATAGACACATTATCCATTCATATACAAGTAAAAACATGCTGAGATTCACACATAGTTGTTGTCATAAAACATAGATATAGCTAGCATAATAGGAATAGATATATCATAAACATATGAGCCATAAAATCCACATATACATTGGTACATTTACACAAGAAAATCAAGGGAATGGATTTCTCATTAATGAATGCAATAAACCAACCAAAGATGGGACTACCACATTCCACCCAACCATAGATTGGCTGAAACAAGTCTCTCTTCATCAAATCACCCCCATGCCATAGACCAAGCATGAATGTGGGACTCATAGAACACACCAAAAACACCAACAATCATGGATGCCACCAGAGTTCTCTACCTACACCATGAGGAATTTGAGTGCCTCCTAGTCTCTCCGTCTTTATTGCAATCCACGGTCTAATTTAGGGATCACTAGGCCCTACATCGATACATACTCTCTAGGGTTTACCATACATTCCATCCCGATACTACTAGACCCAACAGAGATAAGATCCACCTCTTTATTATACCATATATCCCACCATTCACCAAAAAGGATTCCTTGACCCACAGAGGCACACAATCTATCTTTATCGCAACCCATGGTCCAGTTGAGGGGTTACTAGGCTAGTGGATTTACTGTGATCCACGGTCTAGTTCAGGCACCACTAGGCCATTTTTTTGTTAATTTGGAGATCCACCCCACTCAACTTCGAATCCAATTTGTCCATCCCACATTAACCAAGTGTGAGAACCCATCTCATCAAAGATATCAGGAAATGGCAAGGCTAAGATGAAGAACACTATCACACCTAGTAAAACCCATGCCATGAAAGAAAAGAACCACATGAAATCCCATGCATTCTAAATCTAGCAAGGAAAATACACATGCAATTCGATACCTGCAATGAAGCATGTTGTAGTTGCTTGATCCTGCCTTTCCCTACTTGATATTTTCTTCCTCTATTCTTCTTTTCCTTTCTTGCTCCAATGCCAAAGTGCTCCAAGAAACTCTAAGTGTCCAAGAGTGAGAGAGAGAGAGAGAGAGAGAGAGAGAGAGAGAGAATAATGAGAGAGCTCCAAAACTCAACTGACTAAAGGTTACAAAGTAATCCTCATAAGCCTTTTTCTGAATGAGGCCTCTATTTTCTTCATTTTCCATTATTTTCCTTCAATTTCCTCCTCACATGCAACCTGTGACCTTTCACCTCCTTTTTCTCCTAAATTCTATTATTTTCATTAATAATTATGCCAAAAATTCCATTTTTCCTTTCCAAAGCCTTAGCCATTGCCTTTTCCAATTTCCTTAGCCATAAACAACCAAATGAACACCCCCTAGGATGTCTTGTGCAACATTCAAAATGGAATAAGTGTCCCATCAACCGTGGTTATTGTTTTTAACTTTTATTACATGGAATTTTCACCAATGCTATTACAGTTGACTTGATTACTGTAGTGTCTCAAATATACATCATGATTTGTGGATAGAGGGTACATAAATTAATGGAATTTACACCTTGTACTCTCATCAAAACTAAGCTTGATTACTCACAACCTTATCCTAGGGTGTAATCATATCCTTTAAACTTATACCTTCCTTTAGATGAGGGTGGTAAAATTTTGTAGATAATTCTTGTTTCTCAGCAAATTTGAGTCCTTGTAGTCTTTTTACCAATCCTTAATATGGGATCATCCTAATCCAAAAGTGTATGGGAAAGTTCCTTGAAACTAAATCTAGAATTGCATATGTATGTGCCTTATAAAGTGTTGAGGTCTAATCCAAGGATTTGTATAATAATGTACCTTCGTTGGTCTAATTACATGCTCATAAGTTGCCACTGAGATGATTCCCTAGAGGGGCTAAATGTTTTTCTTCAGAACTAATGTCCTATAAAACTTTTGTAATGGAACTAAAACCCTCACTTATTGGGCCTCAATCTACTCAAAAATTATGTGCAATTTGGTGTCAAAACAGAGATTCAATATCATCTCTTCCAATCTGCAAAGATAAGTGAATTAATTGCATATCCAAGACAAATATCTTCACTAATATTCTTGGATTCCCTAATATAGAATAGAATTAATAGAATTAATGGGCCATCAGAAGGTGCAAACAAGAACTTGTTGTCTTCTACCTGCAATAAGAGTGAATCCCAAAATCTTTAAAAAAAAAATTATGAAACCTTGAACCCAAATGCAACTTCATTGTCCAAAAAATTCTTGTCCACTCATTGGATTCACAATGTCATCATAGGGTCAAGGTTTTTATTTCAAAGAAAGGTCACAAGATAATCATTGTATGTGTGTATTCTTGAATGATGAAACAAATGCCTTTTTATAAGTTTGGGAAGGGCTTCTTAAGAGTAGTCGTTGGAGTTATTTGAGGAAATTCTCCTTTTTAAAATTTGAATTAAATATTGATGAAAAGATTAAGTCATCTTCCCTTTCAGAATATGAATTTGAGTTTTTTTATATGGTCCAATGTCCCTTGTATATTTTAAGAAATTTTAACCAATTAGCCCAATGTAAAGGTGCCACATCATCAAATTTTATAGCGCTTTCAACAATAGTAAATCCATATTATGAAACAAATAATATGGTGTCATATCACCATCCTTATGGGGCTTTAGCCAATGAACTGGGGTCTTCAACTTCAAACACAAATATCTTTCAAACCAGGAGGCCTCTCGAGACATGCGACATATTAGCGGAATCTGCTCGATGAGGAGAATCCAATGACCAGGATATTCCTAACAACATCCATAATTTGCTTCTTCAAAAACCTTCAATAATTGTGAGGTATGTCCTTAGTTTAAAGAACCCAAACCCTAAAACTAGGGTTTTCAACCATCCAATAGTGGAGCTTCCAATCTGATGTAATTCAAACAAATATTAAGAGCATACATTTAAAATTTGACAATAATTATTGGTTTTATAATCAAATTCAAACCCCAGGGTTGATGTTATGCTCTTTGTTGGACACCTAATCCTCTTAGGGTTGGTGTGGAAACTAAATAGTCTAAGGAAGTCCAAGAGACCTTGGAATATGAAACCAAAGGTCATGTGGATGTACTATAAATTATATCATTGTCAATAATAAACACACACTCATGTTTATCATTTACACTTTGTGTTTTCCATGTATGTGTCTAACATGGTATCAGAGTGAGTGTACTCCTACCATGCTCCAATTTGAGCCACTTATTTTGTGGCATATTTGTTTTCAGCTAAATTCTAACTGCCATCTCTGCCCAGTTTTGTAGGAGCTCTAAGAAACGTTCCCTACACAATTACACCATCTTATAGAAATGCATTTTTCTATGGGAAATCATGAATATTGTCACCGCCTTGGAAAACTGCATCTATCTATGGGAAATCACGAATATTGTCTTTTGGTCTGCACTTTACCCAGCTAGAGAAATTCTTGCAACGCATGAATCCTTAACATTCTAGCCAGGCCCGCATACCCTCATCTTTGTGAAAAATTTGTGTATGGTGACCACTAAGTTTCAACCAATGAGGAGGAGGACAGAGACTTGTTCAATGTCTTTTGTGCTGATAGCACCTGCGGGATTGAGTGGGTTTGTCTGTAGAGTCTTATGAGAAATGACATCACCACCACATGAAGCTCCATTTATTTTAGATATATCATTGTGGCACTACTCAAATTGGTTGTACTCATTAATTACTGCCTCAGCCAAGGATTGTCCCGTACGCAATGTCATTGTGGTGCATCCAAGTTCTAACAACAATGCACCCAAATTCTACATCATAATTCCATTTCGCATGGCAGCAGCCTGAATCTCACTGCGTGCCAATGGATCAGTTACAGTTGCTTCACCTTCCAACTGCGTGGCAAGTTGATCAAGTGAAGCTCCAGCTTGTTGAGTCAATAACTATTGTGTGGACCGAATGACTGCTGGTGTTGGAAAACCTCCAGTAGCTGATTGTAAACCCGTTGATCTGAAACCCTCTGCTTCATTTCTTTCTAAGGTACTAGTTTGTGATTGATTATCAAAATTGTTTAGTGAAAATTCATTCCTCATATGATTTAAATAATGGGATAATGTTGTCAATAGTGTTGTGGGGAAATGAAATGAAACATGGCCTCGATCAACCTGAGTGTCATGAGTAGGTAAGCTTGCATGAGAATTGGTTATGATGTTATCACTCCCCTCAAGATGCAAGGATATTTCCATGGTTGTCTGTAAGTTTAAAGGTTGAAAGAACAAAACTCGAATGATGGTTCTCAGTGGTAAGCATTCATTCTCAGCTCCATGAGTACATGCATTTAGTGAGAGCTTCTAATAGCTAATTATTTGGCATAGTTGCTCCTTTTCAATCTCCAGCAGCCAAGGATGTGCCTTCAGATAAATGTCGACAACTTTGTACAACCCATCATGCAAATACCGTGAGTTCTTTGGAAAAGCCTCTGTCAGTGACTTGAATTTGGCTAGTTTAGGTTTAAATCTGAAGCAACCTCAGTAAGATAATGATCAATCAATGTCGCTATAATCATTAAATGATTTGATGATGGGGATACTAGGGTTAAAGAAATGTCTCTAAAACTTTCTTGGTTAAATGTGAGGAAATATTGAATAATCTACTCCATGCAATCAGTATCATACAGAGTTTCCTCTGAATATTAGTGATTGATGATCAACATACTATCAAGAGTAGAGAGCTCCAACTGTATGCCAATCCTCCTCTCCAAATGGTCATTATATATATGACTTGCATTGAATATTATTTCCATTCGCATCATTGCAAAACAAAAATATATATGGAATTGTTCCCTTTTCCATGGGTAAGAGACATTCTATTACTTCCAACAACATTAAATGATCTGTTGCACATAAAAAAAGGCCCCAAAGAAATTCTTTCATCTTTACTACTTGTGTCATGATCACCATACTATCATCTCAGGCAAGGAAGGTGTGTTGTTTTTCATATCATTTCTTAACAACATCGCTCCTCACACCACCAATTTCTACTACCCACGCCCACCAAACTACCATAACTCTGCTCCCACATACTCTGCCATAACACTGCTCTCACATACTCCACCATACCAACAGTCAATACCAACATATCGGTTGTAATATATAACTGCGGTATGCAATATTTGGTTCATTTGGATAAGATGTGTGAGGTGATAGAAATTGGTTTGGACACTAATTCAGAGACCCAGATAGGAAGCCTTCCCATGGAAAAGTCAATTTCATATAGATCAACTATCCGCAGCTAAATCTGAAAGATATGGTTCTTTTGGACAAGAATGCATGGCAAGAAACAGATAGGTTTCAATCCTAATACAAAGACACAACTAGAGAGATTACATCTAGAAAATCAAATTGCATCTTGTGTATTATGATGGTTCACTTTGATGATCTTGTTGCCTAAGATAATTGGTAGGGGCTGTGGGGAAGAACAAACGTTCTTTTAGATCCATACATCTTTTGGAAGCTTGATAGTTTACATATTATTTGTTTTATTGGCATTATCTTTTTAAAATGTAAGTTTGGCAGTGGAAAAAATGACTCAAATTGGTGAAGTATTAGAGTTCTTAAAAACTATAATACAATCTACTTCTGATGACACATTCCAAATCAACAAAGGCTTTCTCTCAAAAATTCAAACTTGTCTATAATATGCCCAAGAATAGATTGATTTTTTGCAGCTTGAATCTCAACTATAGTAGGAAGAATTACAACAGTGGAGCCATCATTCTAAACCTGTTTCTGTTCAGAAGATTGAAACAAACTCCCATAAATAGCAAGACAATAATGTTACAATTGATTCAGATCCAGTGCCCAATAAAGCAAGAGAGTTACATGCATATGCAGAAGTTCAATTTGCACTTCCCAAGCCCATCATCAGACCTCGAGAAGAGCTTGTCCACAGCAAGCACAGAACTGGTCTTGGATATGACAAGGACATGTCCTTTCATATTCCAGATTACTCAAATCCCATCCAGTTTCTGAGCGTTGGATTCCTTCATGGTAGTTCACCTTCAGCTATTCTAGATTCTGCCCCTCTTCCACAACAACAGCAACAGATTGTGAAACATTGTGACCAAGTTGGCCACATGAAAGATCATTGTTTTGATCTTCATCCATGTAAACTATCATAAAACCAGTAATTCTTCAAACAGATGCTTCCAAAACAAACATCGTATAAGAACAAATATTCGTCTTGGATGGATCACTTCTTGGCAATGGGCTTCAACAACCAAGAAGATATTTCGCTCATACAATAGGATTTCTTCTCAAATAATTTAAAGTCTTGCAGTTGAGATCTCTTCATCTTCTCACCTTGTATCTAACAGGGGGGGGGAATGATGGTCATCTACAAGCTTCAAAACCACATCAAGCGAGCCTAAGCCACAACCTGCCATACAAGATTCAGAGTTGTAGCCAAAGACAAATATGCCCCTGATCATGCCTTCAGTCTGTGATACCTCTTCAAAGAATTGGGGACACTTCCTCTAGTAGAAGACTTCAACTTCTTGTCAGTTTTGGAAGAGTTCTAGGAATTGAATAAAGCATTCCATAGTTGTTGGTCATCATTAAACCATCATAGGTTGAGACCTCCCTTTTCAGGTTGAGGTTCTCCCTTTTATGCGGGGTGAGACCTCCCTTTCATGGTTGAAGGTTTCCCTCTTCAAAACATCAGGAGCACTTCCTCTAGCAGAAGACTTGAGCTTCATGCCAGACTTGGAAGAGTTCTAGGAACTACACTAAGAATTCCAGTGTTGGTGGTCATCCTTAAACCACTGCCCTTTATACCAACATTTCAGAGAACACATTCATCCTAGTGTTGCCATGCATTTTTGCACATTTTGTATTACAGTTCTCTTCTTGGACTCATACATAACCCTTCGGATTAAGGGGGGGAATGTTGGACACATAATCCTCTAAGGGTTGGTGAGGAAGCTGAATATTTTAAGAAATTCCAAGAGACCTTGGAATACGAAACCAAAGGTCATGTGGATGTACTATAAATTTATATCATTGTCAATAATAAACACACACTCATGTTTATCATTTACATTTTTTGTTTGCTATGTATGTGTCTAACACTCTTGACCTGTGAGAAATTCCACAATACAATAAATGCAAAGAAATATAACCTAGAACATAGAATAAAATGAAAAAAAAACAAGTATTTTAGTATTCATAAATAGATTCAATGCTCAGTTGCCTCTTCGAGGGGGCAACCTCTAGCATACCAGAGCTTGATTAAAATAAGACTCGATGATCTTTCCTTTACTAAATAAGACTATTTATAGCTAAATGACATCCAAAACCTTAACTACTAGTGGTCCCATGCATAACACATGTTAACCACTTTATTTATTAACTATGGCCCATTTATAACTAATTGTGGTCCATTTTCTCTAATGCAGGTCAACCACTTACAATTATTAATGTGGCCTTTAGTTACTCTCTAACTAACTATGACTATGACTCAACCCATTTAGCTTATTACATAAATAAAGCAGTTAGGGTTGGACCCTAACATTCCCTCCCCCATCAAAATAAACCTTGTCCTCAAGGTTGAAGCTACGGAAACTACTGAAGAATAGTGGTTGATTCCCAGGTTGCATCTTCTAGAGAGGTGTTTTTCCACTTGACGAGGACTTCCTTTATTATGTGGTCATGAAGATGTCATTCACAGGTATCAAGTGGCTATTCTGGTTGGAGCCAGAGTGAGCCTTCCTCATCCAATTCATGTAGACTTGTTTGAATTGTGCAATTGTTCCCCACCACTTTCTTGAGCCATGATACATGGAAGACCAGATGGATTTTTGAAGTTGGTGGCAAGGCTAGTTTGTAGGCGACTGCTCAGATGTGCTAAAGTATTTGATAAGGTCCATAGAATTTTGGTGTGAGTTTCCGGTAGCCCTTTTCTTTGAGACATGTTTTCTTATATGGTTGCAATCGCAAGAATACTATATCTCCTTCTTGAAATGTTCACTTGGAATGATGTTGGTCTGCCTATTGCTTCATTCAATTCTGAGCTTGATGAAGATTCTCTTTGAGATGAGCTATCATGGTGGCATGGTTCTATAGGAGTTGATAAACTTCCTGAACCTTAGAACATCCAGGGACATATGAAATAGGTGAAGGTGGGAGTTGGTCATACACTGCATCATATGGATTCATCTTGGTGGCTTCATGATAATTAGTATTATACCACTAGCTAAAGGTAGCCATTGTACCCATTGGTGTTTATTTTCTGAAGTGAAGCACCTTAGATATGTCTCCAAACATTTGTTGACTGCTTCTGTTTGACCATCGATTTGGGGATGATAGGCAGTACTTAGTTGGAGTTGCGTGCCTTGTAGCTTTCTAGTGAAAGTGGGGTCGCGATCAAACACAATGGAAGTCAGCATGCCATGCAGTTTGAATATCTGGTCCATGAAAGTTTGAGCCACCAAAGTGGGGGTAAATGGGTGGGGTAGAGTGAAAAAATGAGCATATTTAGATATTATGTCCACAACCACCATGATGATGAATTTGTTACCAAAATTTGGGAGACAAGTGATGAATCCATGGAAACATTTGTCCAAATAGAGGCAGGGACTGGAAATGGTTGTAAGGTTCCCAGTAACTTGAATGTTTCTCCTTTGTTGCATTGACACACATCACATTTAGCTACAAAAGTAAGAATGTCATTTTTCATGTGAGTCCAAAAGAAAGAACGATGAGCGTGAGCATAAGTCTTCTAAAATCCTAAATGCCCTGTAGTTGGAGATGGGTGCAACTCTTCCAAAATGCAGGTTTTGAGGGTGGATGTAACGATATAACTACTCGATCCTTGTAGCGATGAATATCGTCCTTCCAAGAGTAGTCAACTAAGGAATTAGGATCTTCTCCCAGGTTATTAATAAGTTGGGAGAGAGGGGTGTGAGGAACATTCTTTGAGGACCTCTTCAATCCAATCTGGTATGGAAAGAGAGATTGATAGTAGGGTACTTTCATCCTCAAATTGGCATGATAAAGCATCAACTAATACATTTTCATGTCCTTTCTTGTAAATTATCTCATAACCATATCCCAACATTTTGGCCAGCCATTTATTTTTTTTGTGGTGATGATAGACGTTGCTCCAAAAACAAATTAGGCTTTGATGGTCTGTGTGGATTTTGAAACGTCACCCCAACAAGTATGGTCGTGTTGTGCTATTCAACAACCCCCCCCCCCGCATTTATTAGTTTAATGGTTAATATTATATTAATAAATGGGGACCCTTTATAAAAACCCTCCAAGAAAAATTTAGCACTTAGGCACTTTCTTTTGAACTTTTAAAAATAAATCAAGATATAGAGTCAAAACCCTCTAAGACTAGCAATTCTCGCCTTTTTGCATACTGTTGGACCAAGTGTCTTGAAATGGCTAATTACTAAACAAAATTTGTGAATTGCAATAGAATCAATCACTGCATTTAACTTAGACTTCATTAGACTTTTCAATCAAAACTAAGAATTAAGGCATTTCATATAAATGAAGTGCTTATCACAATCGCATATTGGCATTCACAAAGGGCACAACTCACAAAAAAATGTCATAACATGCGAGATGTTATATTGCAATAGGACGAGTCAACCTTATTACATCGTGTCAATTTACTTAAATGTCCAATCTTATGAACTGCACGAGCTTGCAAAGTGCAATAAAACCTAGACCCGATAAAAGAAAATGTTATAAATTGTAAGTTAAGTTCGGCACACATTGAAAATCCACTTTATGAAATAATTACTCATTCAGGAAATTGACACTCTAAACGATAAAGAATACGCTGCTTATCTCGCATCTCACATCCCATAGAATGTTAACAAAATTTAGGAAAGCACACAACCAAAATTGCAATAGTGTGATTTGCAATATTGTGATAATCTTATTGCAACCACAAAATCGGCTTTCTCGCAGTTCAAACTTGCAACCCTAAAAGTTTTTCCTTCCCGTTTGCGATGTGGTAGTTTAAAGACTCTTAAAGGAAATGATAAGAATCCTTAGTGTCTATTTAATGAGTTTAATGGAATTTATGTTAAAGAGTGGCTCGAGATGATACGATATCTTTTCATCTGCATTTTGAATAAAAGCTCCTATCTTGTCACCTTTTTGAAGTTAACTGTATCATTTATTCTCACTGTCATTCTCACTTATATTTATCTAAAATTCAATTTTGCTCCATTTTTGGAAGACTCCATAAAGAACATTGTTAGAAATAATGGTGAAGAAGGGAAAGGGAACTGCATTTGAGATATCATAAATGGTGTCGCTTTTCTCGAATACCACATGCAGCAAGGACAGAGGAACTTCGACATGGGAGGCCATGTACAACTTATTAGAAGAAGAGCAGCCCAGGCCACTAGTAACAAAGGCCACGGCAGATGCTCAGGAGTCATCTAACACCTCCTATTTCAAAGCAGCATGTTCATTCTTGCACCAAATAGCTGCAAGGCCAAAAATAATACCATACACATATATGGTCAAATGGGTAATTGATGAGGTAGACATCATTGGCATTTACTTCAAGAATCATAGGCAAGAGGTCATGGTGTCTTTCTCACCGAACAGCCTATGACTAATGTACCAGTTACCAGAGTTGTAAAATCTCTACAATAAACAGTTCCTTGAGCAATTCACTAAAGAAAATGAGGACCCGACAAATGTCACGTAGACCTGGAAATCAAGCGAAAGCAATATCAAATGGGATAAAACTAGTATGTACTCAACGGCATCCATTTCTCCCCCTCATAGTTTCACAGCAGTAATGATATGTAGGTTATTCAGTAGACCCTATAGCACCAATTTTTCCATGGAATGGCTCCCGTTAATAGATGCAGCAGTAAATGCAACAATAATGAACTGGGCTCAAATTTTATCAGACAATTTGGAAAAGGCCATTATAGAACATAGAAGGAAAAGAAGTCCTTATTTAAGGATTTTTTCTCCTTTCTTCATGAGTTCTTTTGTTATGGATGCAATCTATTTTTGTTCTCAATTTCCCAATATGGGATGGAAGTGGACTGTACGGAACCCATTTCACATCCATATATACCATAACATTTTGAGGGAATCTCAATTCCATCCCCATTTTTATAAAATATGTCAAGCGGTTATGCTACCCATCCATAAAGAAGTGTATGACAGGACCACCCCTAGGTTTTCTAAAGAGGCCGAAATATATATATTGCCAGCAGCCAGATGGTTTGTGGAAGAAACATTCACCTACATCAAAGTTTTTGGGAGCATTGCTTCATCGCATGTCCTACCATATTATATCCCTGACAAACTAATGGCCAGAGAAATAGCCTACTAAACAATAGGGGAAGGGCGATTAAGAAGAGGACTGAAAGAGTAGAAGAAGGCCATTTGGCCTACATTCCCATTACAATGTGGTGATTTTGCACTACACGATTATGGACATGCATTAAAAGAAGCAGATGTTATTAAGTCTCTAAAATTAGCCACAGTTCCGGGAAGGCAGTACGATCCAAATGGCACTGTTAAGGAATTTACTAATATAGTAAAAGTAAAACAATTCACCCATAAAGAGGACGCCTTTGATGACCTATTCCTACATGCAAAAACATCTTCACAAGTTTTGCATTTGGAATCACTACTTTTGACCCCAAAATATGTTAAGGCTTTTCATGTGTACAAGAAAAAGAGATTATTAAAGGTCCTGTTGGACCTATTGCAGATTGAATCAATAAGGGAGCCAACTCCGAGCATAAGCTTGGAGGGTAGCTCCAAAGAAAACTCTGAAGAAGAAACCTAAGAGAGATATATGCATGAGTCAAATAACTCATAGAAATAGTCTCAAAATGGGGGAGGAAACACAAATAAAGAGTCTAAAAAAGACACAGCTCAAAGTACAGAGGAGACAACCGAGCAGGCCAAAGAAAAGAAACAAGCAAAGGTTGCTTCTATTTCAAATCAGTCAGGTAAAGCTTCAGCCATTGACCTGGAACAAGAATGGGACAATTTCAATAAAAATATCCACACAAACACAAACCCTGAGCAAACATATGAAATATAGACTCCCAAGAAAACCCAACACAATTCAAATCCAGAAATAACAGGGGAAGGAGCTATAGGCACTCATGACATTGAGATAATTCCTACTACTCCTACTTCAGAATTTTATTTAATAATTGAGGAAATACCTCTGCTAGATGTATTCTATAGTCCTACCCACAAATCTGTAGTCAAGATATAGAGGAAGAAAAGAAAATTGGACGTTGTAGCTATTGCTACTCTAGAAAATGAACCAATGGACATCATATGGAAGGACTCACCTATTGACTGATCTGAGAATCTCACAAAGCTATCACAATTCGCAGGAGCCTATGCCACAGCAACTATTGACAAGGTGACAGAATTCCAAATGCTATTCAAGGGAAAGGAACAAAGAATTTTGTTGCTAGAACAACAATTAGCCCAAGGAAAATCTAATCACCAAGCAGAGTTACAAGTAGCCCAGCTCCAAAAAGAATTCGAATAGATCAGAATACAACATCAAGCCAGCTTAGCAGAAAAATATTTTCAGATACAAGCCGTTATAGATAAACATAAAGACAATCCGCAAATTTATGAATTCATCAAAGAAGTGCTCAGCCTCAATTCCTGACTAATGCAAAAAAAGGAAGTATTTGCCAAAAAATCTCGCAGATAAATCCTTATTGCGATACCATTGATAAATTAACTAACCAAGTTATTGATATGAGGTTTGAGTATGATGAAATATACAAAAGGGTTTCTGAATTTATCTCCAGCAATAATCAAAGGATGGAAGAAAGGTTGACCTACCAAAGTTATAAGAGTCTCATAAAGATATTATGTTCATAGATTGGGATTCTCGGTTGGAACAGGAGGAAAGGGCAACAATGATAGCAACAACAACAACAAACAGCATAATAGGATCCATTAACAAAAATATTCATGGTTCCAATATTGTCAAGGAGTGTGTACCAGGGTTTCTTCTGAATGTCAAACAGCTAGAGCAGCAGTGGAAACAGGCAACACAGGAAAAGGAGGAGGCAATCAAATAGCTAAACAGGCTGAATTGGGATGCATATTAATAGTTTCTAGTAAAACCACGAAGCTAGTGGGTGACTCTAATATGTTTAACAACCTCAACCCAAAAAATGGTGCCAGCACTAATAGATACCATAGATGCACTGATATTTGCGACCTTAGAGATCAAGTTCAAAGGAGTTAGTCATTAATTTATTTTTTCTTTAAGTTTTATTTTTGCAAATTGTAAGGAAGGTTGTTTGAAACCTCCTCAATTATTTATGTAATAATATATTTTAAGATGTATAGTTTAGTATTTAAACCCCTCTCATGCATTTAGAGAGGGGTCTAGAAATTTTATCAAAAACACTTTTCAAAACATTGCACTTCTGTACTTTTGAGTTTTTAATGAAATGAATGGAATATGATCTACTTTCTTTTAAATATCTAGCATGCTCTACTGAAATGCACTTTTGTACTCTTAGAATGTGTTGGATTGATTGAAATTGTGTCAATATCGTTGAAGCACATGAGTAGGACTTATAATATATGATACTTTTATCTTATGATCATGTTTTATTTATGTATTAAGCAATACTTCTTCTTTCAATCGTTTTATGTATGAAAGTCTGAATTATAGTTAGAATTATTTCACTTTTGTATGATGTTAGCTCTAATTCCATTTTGAATACATGAATGATTTTATATGCAATATATTTTTCTTAATCATTTTGTCTAACTATTTATCCAAAATTATTATTGTTAAACAATTTAATTTCTTATTGCAGATGAATGATTTTTATTACCAATTTTTGTAACACATCATTGTAGATCACATATCGTATTTTATTCCCAGGTATACTGATATTTAATAATGTTAAACTAGGATATATGCATGTTTTTAGAAGTGAGATTAGATTTCGCTTAACTTAATCATTTCATTTTACATCATATATCATCCCACCATCACTATCAAATCATTTCTAGGAAACCAGTCCCATTATCCCTAGTCGGAGCAACTATACCAAATGGAAAAGAAGTTGCTTTCAAGGTCTGGACCGGGTGGTTTTCCCCCATGTTGTCACAGCGATTTTTGAGGCTTCAATAGGTTGTCAAGTGTCTACTGCATGTAAGATGGCCATCAGTTCTTTCTCATGTGTAGATTAACATAGGTGTTTTCCACTCAGTTGTTGGTTGGTGAAGGCCAATGGCCGACCTTCCTACATTAATACAACACCAATACCAATACCAGAAGCATCACATTCAATTACAAAATATTTGGTGAAGTTTGGTAGAGCCAATATGGGAGTGGAGCACATGGCCTGTGTGAGAGCCATGAATGCCTGCTGAGCTACATTAGTCTAGAGAAATGATTTTTTCTTGAGAATATTAGTGACAGGTCTAGAAATGCGACCATAATTGCTGAAAATTTTGCAATAGTATCCAGTCAGACCCAAGAATCCACTCAAACTCTTCAAGGTTTTTGGTTGGGGGCAGTCTTGCATTGCCTATATATTTTTTGGATCAAACCTCACTCCTTCACAACCCACAATGTGTCCCAAATACTCAACTTCTTCCACGCCAAAAGAGCACTTGGATAATTTGACAAATAATTTGTGATTGTTGGGTTGTGTTATATTCTTTCCATGACTAACCTACGTAGTGAACCAGGGGGTTAGAGGGGGCGCGTAGCCCCCCTTCGTTGCGTCGATTGCACAATGGGGGGGTCACAAGGGGAGCGGCAGCCCCCCCTATCTGGGGGGTTTGAGGGGGGCGGGTAGCCCCCCTCTACGGGGTCCATGGCAGAACCCGGGAAGATTTTTTTTGGACCCTATATTAGGCTGGGCGAACCTACCTGTGGTTTTCGGTCCATGGTTTTGGACGCGATGGTTTTCGGTCCATGGTATTGGATGCTTCGGCATGTGTAAATATGTATTGTAACATTGAAAGGAGCATAATGAAAAATCAAGCTGGTAGTCCCGCTTTTGGGATCCAGTGGGAAATCTCTGTGTATATGTGTTTTATGTGTTATGCTCTCACATTTTTTATTTTTTCTGTGATTTAGAATTCGTATGCAGGTAATTTCTGTACGGGGTTAAAACCTACAAACACAATACAAGGAACTCTGCTCCAAAAACATTGATTTAGTTTGTAAGGAGCTTGACACAAGACAAGAAACTCTACTCCAAAAACCTTGATTTTTGGTCCATAAGAGGCCATGGCTTCCAAGAGGTTCTCATCAAATGGGAGAACAATTCTCTAGAAGGGATACATGTCAAGGGATCTAATGGAAAGATCAAGTTCCAATGCCCCTAGTACATGATGCACTATATCACTGACTAGATCATCAGTATACGTGGGCATGGAATAGGTGGCCACATAATTAACATGTGGCAGAGATGATACCACTTGCATACAAGGAAAATTTAGGGAATATGGTTTCTTGGGAGCCAAATTAGGACCAACAAATGAAAGTTGATTAGTGGCCACAATTATACCTTCATGTGGGAAACATATGACATAAAAGAGAGAAGAGATAAGAGTTCCCATGACATAAACATAGTCATGGATGAGGAGTAAATTAAAATATAAAGGGCCTTGGACAACCATAACATCGAGATATAAGATTTTTTCTCCCAAAGTAATAGACAACTTCGAAAGGATCCCTAAGGGTTGACTAGTTCCTCTGTTAAAATATAACAGATTCCAGGTAATGGGCACAAGCTATGGAGAACCTAAAGCTTGCCAAGTAGTTGAGGACAAAATACTAAGAGATGTTCCTTCATCTATGATTGTGCCAGGTACGGTTATATTATAAGCATGTATTGTGATCTGAAAGGGCACATAGGAAGGAAGATCACATCACGCTAGTCCACTCTAAATAAAGAAAGTGACTAAACTACTTGGAGAGGGTACCATAGGAATGGGAGGACTTCCCTCTTATTTTACAGGAATAGGAGGATCCCCCCCTATACTGCGGGAATAGGAGGATCACTCCCCTATACTGTGGGAACAAGAGGATCACCCCCTGTACCATGGGAACAAGAGGATTACCCCCTAATTCTTTGGAATCTGAAGAAATCAGAAGAACATGAGCGATACAAACTTCACTCTCTATAGGATAGATATGATCAAATGGAAGTGGAATCAGGTCAACCACTTTCTTGACCAATGGTTGGCCAGAAGAAAACTCATGGGATTCACTTTCAAAGAGAGTGGGATTGACTAGAGATGAGTTATGATCAATCTCTTGATCAACTAGTCGAGGATCAAGGGAAAGCTTCTGATAACTAGTTGAAAGATGAGTTTGAGAAGCGGTAAGGTTATCTAACACGTTAGAGGCTTCATCCATATAAGGACAAAGGTGAATATGATGATTCCCTTCACATATCATACAAAGAAATTTGACTTTTCCCTTTTTCCGATGAGCTTTACTGTCACTAGTTGAAGGTTTATCACCAACACGATCTCGAGAGGCTGATGGAAAAGGTCAATGTGAACCTCTAGAACTCAATTTTAATATCTTGGTAATACCAGGACATTCTCGAAGAAGGTGGTCACCCTAACAAAGCTTGCAAGGAAATTTCACTTTACGAGGTTGAATAGAATATTTTTCAACATCAGTTGCATCTGTAGCAATGGTCGCTTGGTTTTCCCTTTTCTTGTTTTTATTCTTCTTAATATTCCTTTTCTTCTTCTTATCCACCTCGTTACTAGCTTGTAGGATTTCACTAGATGAAGAGGAAGAAGAGGAAGAATACCGAACAAGTGAAGAAGGTAAAGAGTCAACTTTAGGCTCAATTAGATGTTGATACTATTTAGGTCTAGGATAGCCTAGTTGAGGAGCAGTTTGGACATTCAGAACCATAGGGGTCGAAAACAACCAAACTGGAAAACCAATGGTAAACCCAGGAATGGACAACGTTGCCATATAGGGAGCACCAACATTTCAAAAAGAAGGAAAAGGACTAGGATTCCTGTCAGAGGGGTTCCATTGGTTGGTGAACTCAAGAATTGTTACCATTAGTCTCAACCTAATATGTACTAAGAAGTATTTACACAGGAAGGATATTTTTCTACGGTCAATAAATTGATTTTATAACCTAAAAAAAAATGAATCGAAAAGGGATAACTAGGCATAAAGGTTTACAAAGAAACTGTGAACTACAATACACACCTTGGCGAAATAAGGAATTAATGTATAGTAGCCAATCTCCCCTAATGCTATGTTCAGTGTATCATGGTATACAAGGTGGAAGAGTCAATTACCTATGGATGGATAGCAACCTATTCAAGACTCCCAAAATATACACGATGGTGTGTGGGAGTGTAGTTTGTAGTAGTGTTGTCTAATGCATAACCATTCAATGAGAGTGTCCCATATACTTACCATGCGTGGAGCTCCTTCAATCTACCCGAATGTACTAGAGAACGGTGTTATACACTTCCATACATGGAACAAGATTTCACCCCAGGATACAATGCTGGAAAATAATGACATATCCTACGTTTAACGATGCTTGAACACGTCTCTAGCCTAGACTTCTAGATGTTTTTGTTAATGTACCAAATGATCCTTAGGTTAATTGAGATAAATTTTAATGTTAGTCTTGGATTAAGTTTCAGTTTTAAGGCTCAAAGATCGATGTCACCTAAAGATACCTATGATGAAACTAATATGAAAAAAGGATTCTTTTGATTTCGATGAAAGCTATCTAGTGTAGGGAAAAAAATGCAAACGTTGATGCAACAATCAAGTATGCAAAAACAAAGCTTCCTAACAAAAATTTTCGCTTTCACTATTCCAATGCACCTACCAAAAATAAAATGATTTTATTTTTACTTTTCTTCTCAATGGATTAAAATTCACTTTTAAACTTTCAATATTAAGCAATGTAATCTATACTCAATGATAATCCCAAAAATGACTTGTCAATGAAATGTGATATAATGCAATTGGAAAATTAAACTTTGATATGAAATCTAAGTAAATGAAAATGCGATTTCTTTTATGGTTCTCAAAAGAACTAATAATTCTTTAATCAACGACAAATCGATATTCCTTCCACACGTTCAAGCAACAAACAATAAATTCAATTGACCCACTAACTAAAGACTCAACCAAAATTTACTTTCACTACTTCAAACAATGGGATGGGATTTTGAAAAACAATAAGAAATCAACAAAGATAATGGAAAATTTTATTCAAACAAAGCAAGAGAACACTTTAGAGATCAAGAAACACTATACCTTTTTGAAAAAATCCCTAAACAAATATCATTTTTTGGATCAACGCTACTTTTATGGTCAAAACCCGAGCTGATAAGGTGTACCAGTGCTACTTTTATGGTTAAAACCCATGCTGACAAGTTGATAGGGTCTTCAACATGACTATAATGAGAAATATTAGCACTAGAAGCATGCCTATTTTTTATCAAAAGCGTGCCGAGCGAGAAATACTTAGAAAAATTATGAGAAATCTAAAGAGATATCTAGACTTGACTTGCTAAAGAATGTACTACTTAGAATGCAGACCCAAAATGACCCTGAATTACAGATTACTAGCAAGTTGATGAAACTAAAGAAAAGAACCAAGCATAAAAAGGAGGTTTGAAGGGCTATAAGCTCGCCAGTGGAGTCGCCATTTTGTTGTGCATGCAATCCCTTATGTGGACAGAAGTGATCTCTCTAGTCCTATAAGAGGATCTATCAAAAAATCAAACAAACATGTGAAAACATTCGTAGTTTATATCAAAAAATACAAAGATAGATGTTCTGCCTCACTCTCTACTAAACACTTGTTTATGCCTTCCTCGATCTTCTCGCTTCCAAGTTTAATCCTCTTTACACCATTGTGGATGATACCTGCAGGGAAGATAAAACAAAAATGACAAAGGCATACCTTCCATAATTCATTCTAATACAAACTATATGTTAGATCAAGGAATATCATACTAAATGAGTAATGATTTACACACATATGTAAAGCAAACACATGATGTATTTATTAATATAAAATGAGGGAAGAATACAACCACTTAAGCCTTGATGTTGGAAGCATCCTTTGGATGAGTTTGCAAGTCCTAGCCAAGAGCTTCAAGCACTCCTTTCTCTTGAGCAAAATGGGAAACATTTATGCATAGTTTTAGCATAAAATGGCAACCAAGAAATATCCAACCAACAACTAACCAAAAGTAGATGGTAGGGGTTTGATTTACAGGGAAGGAGGGGGATTTGAGGATCCATAAAAGGAGGGAGAGGTTCCACATTTCATGGGGAAGATCCATGAAATTAGGATCAAGAACCAGGAATGGGAGGTCTTGTTCTAATCCTCATTCAACTGCAACCAACTCACTATTCTCGAGACTTCTAGTAGGAGAAGCTTCTCCTCCATTTTAGAGAAAAACCGCCCAAAGAGGGCTAGTGTAGATTTTCCTATCAAAAGGCGTGCTTCCAACACTAGTGACTAGTTAGACAAAAGGTTACCAGTGTGGATTTGTCTACTAAAAGTAGCACTGGACATGTAAAACAAGGTTTTTGACAAGTTCATTAGAATTTATTCAATGCAAGTCTTCTTCTTCTTTCAGGTATGCTTCTGAACATGTTTCATGATGAATACATTATTTTTTATAGCTTTCGTAGATTTGTGACACTTGTCACATTAATGACACAAAGTGTGACACTTAGGATATGAGACTTGGAGTGTGAAAAAATATTGTATAACATGTCTGACACGAGTTTGGCTCGTGTTCTATTTTTAAGACATCGGTTTGAGTCATGTCAAGCATGAGCCGTACTGGTGTCTCGAAATTTGGACACATATATAGTGAAAAACATCCCAAAATTAATTTATTTCCTCATTCTCACACAATTTAGTCGCAATTTTTTATTCTTAGAGGTTTTGGAGTGTAACTAAGGAAAATTAAGCAATTTTAGAAGGGATTCCAAGTGTTGGGAAGTGGATTTTTCTAGGCCCTACTAATGCTATTAATGGTAATGTTCAATTATTATCCTTCATTTTCATCCTTTTACTTAAATTTTAACATTACCATTAATAGACTTAGGATGTTGGAGAGTGGTTTCAACCTCATTGGATTTCATATGGAAAAAGTAGAATTTTAGATCCCACTCAAAATCCAGTAGACTTAATAGTTTTTCAGGATTTTAGGATTGGGGGGATTACAATGTTTTTGTTGGAGTTTGTCATGTATCAGGGTATGGAACAAGCATTTAATTAAGAGGAATGAGCACTCCATGTATATTGATATTGGTGGTATTGATTTTTGAACTCCTATGTCATGACCCTAGTAAAAATGTAACCATAACTCAAACAAAATCTCAATTTGACATGCTAAGATTTTTCTATCTTATTTTAATGCTTACAGGGTGATGTTGATTATGAGGATCCCTAAATAGGCAATGATTTTGACGATATAGTACTAGACTACTAGTTACTTTTTGTAGCATGATTTGTTTGGGATTATGCAGGTCATTTAGGGCCTCTTTGTTGATGTATTTTGGTTTATAGATGGATTGCATTTGCACTCAAAGCTATTTGGTTATATGCATTAGTTGCGTGATTCAAATTATATCATCATCATGTAAATGTTTTATATATTTCATTTTCATATTTTAAGTGTAATTCACTTATATATATATATACACACACACACACACACACACACCATGTCCTCCATGTCATGCTTGAGGGGTCATCATGTCACTTGTAGCACACTCATATTTTCATGTCCTTTATGTCTCTTGTCTCTGTGGAGTAGTGTACTTTGCTACCTACTTTCCTAATCCACTATCAATTGGCATTGTCTTACCTCTGTTTTGGAGCAATTTCACCTCTTCATCAACCTATGCATCCTGCACATCAATGCCCATCAACTCCCAGTGACTGCCCTACATCAACTGTTTACCTTGCACTTGGGATGGCTTTTAGTCTCAAACTGACAACCTACATTAGATTTTAGATTTCCTCTAGGGTGAAAACTACTTGTTTTCTAATCAACAATGACATCATTGTTGACGGTGACTATGACTGCAAAATCTAGTAGCCTAGTGCAAATCCTCCATAGGCACTCTAGGTTTAGGAAAACAATGAGATTAGCCACCATTTTTACCTTGATGGCTTCACCCCTTTTATTTTGTTTGTAGATATTATACCCACAAGGGAGGATTCCCTAATAAGCTTAGAGGTTAGATGACTAAGGGATTCTAAGCCAAATGTCTCTCTAGGGAGCCTACAAATTTAACCACCTTAGAAAGGTCTTCAGTAAAGGAAGGTTCAGGGGTAGTGAGAGAGATGACGTATTGAAGGAAACCACTGGTTAGGCCTAAGAGGATGAGATAAGTCCTATAGATATTGAAATTTATTTTTACTAGCCACCATTAATTTATGGATTGTTGTTAAATTAATTTTTTAGGATATTTCACCTTTTACAACATGCAAAACTTACCATAGAAATATTAAAATAGCCTATTGTAAGTTTGGAAAAAGAAAAATCCAAAAGGTTTAATTTGTCAACACTAGGTTTTTAATAGTTGGAAATACACATAAGAAACAAACCCTAGAACTCAACCATAAAATAGGGGTGAAAAATGCATAAGGTGATAGATTTTACCCTTTTAACATAATATATGCAATGCTTATTTTCATGATAGTAACATATAGGTGATATCAAGCTATTAAATGCAGATTTTACCAAATCCTAACCCTATTTTACCCTCAAATAAAGAAAAATGGAAAGTTTAGGTTGATTAACACACAAGGACTAATGCCTTCTATCATTTGGGAAATGGAGTGAATAGGACAAGGTTTAAGAGGACCCTTTAACAAAGAGGGAGGAGAGAGAATTTATTCTACTACCAGACCCTAGTGACTCTCTATATAAGGAGTGGATACTTGATGATACATTTTGCTTAATAGGAAACAAGAGTGCATAAATAATATTGCAATTTTTAATATGGCACAAGATAAACTCTAATTTCAGAAATTAATGCAAAATGGAAGAAAACTAACTTTAAAATTACACCGTTCAAGCAAGCATGACTTCAAAAACTCAAAGAAAGTCTCTCCATGCAAAACATATCCTCCCCATGACAATTCACATACTTGGTTAGCCATCGTGTCCAAGTGAAAGAGAGAGAACTAGTGTGGACTCTTTGCAAGAGAAATAATTGAGTGTTTGTGACAATGATCCACTCAATTCAACATCCCTCTATTTATATGAGGGTAACAAAATAAATTTGGACATAAAAGCCCTAAAATTATGACTTTGAGTGTTCACAAGAAAAATAGGTCATAGGCTAACCTATAAGATAACTCACATAATGTTGAAACATAATAAAATTCCATCATCATCAAGTGAAAATCTCCATCGAGGAAATTTCCAATGAGTTTCCAAGCGTGCTCATCACTCTAAACCATCCCATCAATGTGAAAAGGTGCATCATCAAGCCACAACTCCTCAAGTCCTATTTCATCATCATGATGCCACATGTCATCACTCTGGGGTTTGTAAGGGTGATGTTTCAAACCTAGTGCATGGCATCATCTTGAAGTGGTGTACCAACCCTCCCAAAGTCTCTCAAGTCATCATCATCCTCATTTGGGCTTTGGAATAAGACAATGCTCATCAAGAAGGTGCAAGGACATATTGGGAGGATCCTAGGTCCTCTGCGGCACATCATCAATTTTGGAAACATCCTAGCCCTTATGGTTAGTGTTTCAATATTTATATGTGTAGAAGTTTTCATACATCTATGTGAAGGCTCATCTATGTGGGGCTAACATTGTGGCTACAAAGTCTTAAGTATATTCATGTTGCACTACAACCCATCTTCAATGTACTATAGAAGTGCCATGGCATCCCTCAAGAGATATCCAACTTATTTGGGAGGAAACAACTAGGACATACCCTATAGATCAAGCGAGGTCAACATTATTAGGTAAAGAAACCATGAAAGTATCATAGTAGACCACATTTAATGTTAGGGGCGCCAAAATACTTCATACGAACCTTGCCTTCAAATGTCATTCTAGCTGATGATTTGTAGGCAAGTTACCACACTTATGTTTGTGATGGATATTCATTAACCCTATTGGGTGTTTCCAACCCTAAGGAGAAGGAAATTTCCGAGGAAGACACATCAATCCATAAGTGCATATGATAAAATTGGACATGGAATGGGAAAGACTTTAGGGGCAATGCCATTACTATGGTACCAATTGAACGAGGTTGAAAATCTTGAGTGTAATGATGATAAGATGGAACAATCATGGGGGCTTTAGTTACCCTTTCTTCGACCTATTTTTACCATCCATCTAGTGTGCCTTTTACTTCATTGATTTTTCTTTTTATTTCTTGGATTAGCTTGGGTAATCTACTTGCTTGATTCTTTCAAATACCGTTGAGATGGTGTCCCTGGGGTAAATATTGTTTAATTTTGTAAGTCCTTTTTGTAAATATGTAAGGTCTCCATGATTTTTGGAAGTGGAGCACAAATATAGTAAAAGTGAAAGGGGCTTTAGTCCCTTAGGTGGGTAGGTGATAGGAAGGATTTGACACTTGACCATGGTCCGTGAACCATGGTATTGTAAGCACAAAGGCTATAAATAGAAGATTCATAGTGAGTTTAAGGGAGAACTCATGCATAGAAATATTTGAATGGGCAAGTAAGCTAAGGAAAGAAATATTTGTTTCCTGTACTTAGGTGAAGGGGAAGGCTCTTGTAGCTAAGTGGATGAAGACCTTGGTAAGTCTGTAGAACGAGTGCGCGGGCCCCTGTAGCTGAGTGCATAGGGAAAAAGATTCTATATCTAAACAATTACATATAATAAAGACTGCTTTGATCCAATACTTGGGCATATGTGTATTATTTCTTACTTCTTCAAGTTTCTATATTTTTGCTCTGTATCGAAATTCATATGAATAAATGCTTATCTTCTACGCGAAAGTGATAGATCAATATAATTTATACATGTTATGAATATTGCATGACCTTCGCAAACGTATAGATACTGTTTAAGTGAATCACTATAATTATCTCTCTCGGAAGGGTTAGGGTTCGCGAAAATAGAAATAAGCCCTAGAAGCTGCAGGAACCTATCACACAAGCCTCTGGATGCAAAAACTTGGTTTTGTCATCCCCTAATACTGATTTGGGTGAGACTGCATCCCGCGCTACGCGGATTGTTACCGAAAGTGCCAACAGTTCAAGGTTTTTTTGGTAGGCATAGATAAATTTAAACCTAGGTCAAGCCCCAACAAGCCAACAAATGGTTTCATTGTTGGGACTAGGATATTTCTAGGGATGTGTGATAAGTGGTTCCCCACTAAGAAAGAGATTGAAAATTAAATTCATTAGAAGTTGCATGTGTTGAAAAATGTGCAACAAGAAATGCTAAATTTAGATTGTGCTAAAAATATACCTACTAAAAATAGCATGTCTAAAAATAGAAGTTTGGCTAGTGAGGTCATTGGCCACATTGGGTGAGAAGTGAAACTGCTAAAAATAGAAAGTTTTAAAAATAGCATTTCTAGGTCCCTTCCTATTTATATTAGTCCCCAGTCTATCTGTAGGAAGTAAAATTAGTTTTGGTCTTAACAACAGTTGGAATATTAATTAATTAATTCAGTTGAGTTAATTAGTTAAGGAAATTCGAATTTGAAGTCTTTGTGAGCATGCACATGAGTTGTCCCACTGATTGAGGAATTTATCCTTGATTTCCTCCACTAATTGAGGGAATAAGCATGAGTTTTATAATGAGAGAATCATTTGACTTAGTTCTAACTAATAATAGTTGTTAAAATAATAAAATATAGTTTGTTAATGCTTGCATGCATGTGACAACTATTATTTTAGATAACTAAGGATTCACTCATGGATAACTGTTGCATGTCGGTTCTATCATAGACCCAGTTGAGATCAGATGTGGGACAATGTACTATTAGATGCTTGACTATTTCTAGTAAGTAGTTTTTGCATGATTGAGGAACTAGCGTCCTCAAAGATTGCGTAGTTGGACCATAGGTTGACTTCGTATGTTTGGAATTAATTTCATATGCTTTTGCTATTATTTCCTAAGCAAAATGTGCAAGGAAATAGGGATTGGACCATAGGTAAAGCCTTTATATATAGAGCTTGGTTGGTTCATGAGACATATCTTCATATCTTCATAGTTCATTGGGAACTGGATAGCTTGAGAGCTGATTCTTTTTGTATTGTGAAGAGGATTTCCACTTGATTGATAATACATGGTTGGGGTTTTATGCTAGTGATTTCCCTTGGATATATCTTGTGTTATGTGTGATTATTTCTCTTGATTAGTTATGCATGTTTCTACTTGATGTTGCTCATGAATTTGGTTATGCTTCCGCTTAATGTTTTGTAGTAGAACAAGTATTATGCTTTAGGACATTGCATATATCAGTTTGTTCTATAGGTGAAATTTCTACATGGTATCAGAGCACAGGTGATCAAGCAAGAAAAGTATACTAGCAGGAGAAATTCAAAGTTTATTATTCGGGATATAGATCTCAAGTTCTTATCACATCTATTTCATCAATGGAATTCTATGGTTTGAGGCTTGAGTATGCCCTTGATAGCAGCTCAAACTATATAGCTTGGAAGGATCACATGGAGGAAGTTTTGGAAGATAATGGCCCTAAGGATTTCATTGATCAAGAAATTCCTAAGCCTATTGACAAGACTGAGCAGGTGGAATGGAGGAAGTGTGTGGCTAGAGCTAGGAGAATTCTCTTAGAGGGAGTGTGAGATCACATTGTCTCGAGCCTCCATGGGAAGGAGACTCTGCATGCAATGTGGAAAACATTAAAAGATTTATATCAGAATAGCAGTGATCAGAGGAAGCTAGCACTGAAGGACAAACTTCAAAAGATCAAGTGTGAAAGGGATGAGACGATCTCTATGTATCTGACCAAGCTCATCATATGCAGGGATGAGCTTGCAAGCGTAGGGGTCATGACATCAGATGCGGATATGGTGAGTCTAGCACTCCTTTCCCTTCCTAAGAGCTGGAATATCTACCAGGACTCGGTGAATGGAAGGGAGAAACTATTGGATTGGGAACGACTATGGTCGGATTTGATACAGGAGGAAATCAGACGAAGCACCAGAGACAGTTCTTTATCCCTGCATGATGAGGAGAACTGTGCCTTAGTGAGTAAGGTGAAGAAGGGGAAGGAGAAGGTTTCTCTTTCCAAATCTAGTTATTCTAATGATGGGAAGAAGGTTGACAAATTGAAGGTGCGATGCTTTCGTTGTCATGAGGTGGGCCATTATGCTGCAAATTGTCCACAGAGGAAATCCAAGAAGGGATCCATGGAAGGATCTGAAGGTGAGGCACTTTCTTCACAGTTTGAGTTGAATTTCACACTCTTCACATGAATGGTTTCATCCATGGTGGGAAGTGGTTGGTTTCTTGATAGTGCTTCTTTCCACATGACCAACGATAAGATTTTGTTCAGTACTTTGAAGGAGAAATATCTCCAAATACTCATAGCGATGGGTAATGATGAAAAGTATAGTGTCTCGGGTGTAGGCACGATTATTTTTCAGAGGGGCAGGATCCTTGAGGTACCCAACCTCTTGGATGAGACCTTGCTATAGGAGCCCTGATGTGGAGTAGCAGGAACTAATTGATTGGGTAGAGATAGATGTAGATGGAGCAGCAGAGAGAGCGACAGTGCAAGGAATCCCAGGACAGCGCATAGCTAGCAGGCTGCAACAATGCGAGAGGCACAAGTGTTTTACACAGTGCTAGGTGGCACAGAGAGGTGTGCAATGGTGCAAGATGCATGGAGATGTTGCAATAGCATAGATGTCAGAGAGGGAGCACTTTTCAGTAGCAGGTAGAGCTTCAGGATCAGACTATGTTCCTAGCCCAACAAAGTGGTCAGTTGGGAGTGTTTTTGTTCCAAGTGTTGTTGGAGAAAGTGGACCAAGTAGATGTGTTGCATGCAAAACATTCCAGAGTTACAGGATCGGGTTCAAGGGAAAGCCTTTCTTGTTGAGAGGGATTGTTGAAAAATGTGCAACAATAAATGCTAAATTTAGAATGTGCTAAAAATAGACCTGCTAAAAATAGCATGTCTAGAAATAGCAGTTTGGCCTTTGAGGTCAATTGCTACATTGGGTGAGAGGTGAAACTGCTAAAAATTGAAACTTCTAAAAATAGCATTTTTGGGTCCCTTCCTATTTATAGCAGTCCCTAGTCTATCTATAGGAAGTAAAATTAATTTTGGTCTTAATAGCAGTTGGAAATATTAATTAATTAATTTAGTTGAGTTAATTAGTTAAGGAAATTTGAATTTGAAGTCTTTGTGAGCATGCACATGAGTTGTCCCACTAATTAAGGAATTTATCCTTAATTTCCTCCACTAATTGAGGGAATAAGTAAGAGTTCTATAATGAAAGAATCAATTGACTTAGTTCTAACTAGTCAAGTCCAGTTAGATTATTTTAATTAAGTTGTTAAAATAATAAAATATAGTTTGTTAATGCTTGCATGCATGTGACAACTATTATTTTAGATAACTAAGGATTCACTCATGGATAACTGTTGCATGTTAGTTCTGTTAGAGACCTAGTTGATATCAGATGTGGGACAGTGTCCTATCAGATGCTTGACTATTTCTAGTAAGTAGTTTTTCATGATTGAGGAACTAGTGTCCTCAAAGATTGCGTAGTTGGGCCATAGGTTGTCTTGGTATGTTTGGAATTAATTGCATATGCTTTTGCTATTATTTCCTAAGAAAGATGCTCAAGGAAATAGGGGTTGGACCATAGGTAAAGCCTTTATATATAGGGCTTGGTTGGTTCATGAGACATATCTTCATATCTTCATAGTTCATTAAGAACTGGATAGCTTGAGAGCTGATTCTTTTTGTATTGTGAAGAGGATTTACACTTGATTGATAACACATGGTTGGGGTTTTATGTTGGTGATTTCCCCTGGATATATCTTGTGTTATGTGTGATTAATTCTCTTGATCAATTATGCATGTTTCTACTTGAAGTTGCTCATGAATTCGATTATGCTTCTACTTAATGTTTTGTAGAAGTAAAACAAGTATTATGCTTCAGGACATTGCATATATCGGTTTGTTCTACAAGTGAAATTTATACAACACACGAGCTCAGGAGAACATAAATCTATGCTTATCAAAGGAAGAGTGGTTGAATAAATACATGTTCACAAAAGAACTTGAAATCTTCTTCTGCTCTTTCCCCTGTGAATTGCATGAGTGGATGTCTAGATTGGCAGAGAGTCAGGGTATGTGGAAGATTGAAGACCCTATTGTCTAGACCCCTCAACTAGTAAAGCACTTGGAGGCTTCAAAAAATAACATCATGTGGGCTGTCAACCACTGGATCGATTGTATTGTGCGAGGATTCATCACTAAGTTTGTGATCAATTCATCCACAAGCTACAGTGAAGTAGAGCACAAGTTCTTCAAAGGACCAAGAGGTAAGTACTTGAAATCTCTGAAGACCTGGATTAAGATGCCATTGTGTGAAAAACAGGTATGCCTTTAAATTTATGTTTGGGACTACGCGAAGTGGGAGAGCATTCAGAAGAAATGAAGAATCGGGCTTTGAATACAATCCATTGTTAGGCTCTTCTGATAATGATGAAGAAGGTAATATTCTGAGAACATCACAAAGCACGCTACAGATCGTGAGTTAGGGTATCACGAGATACCTCATCCATCTACTCCACCTCTACCTCCACCTCTGCCTCACACATCTACACCTCCACCTCCACCTCAATCTTCGTCATTTAACATGGTGAATACGATGAATATGACTGTGTTTAAGGGTGTGGGAACTAAAGACCCTGAACAATTTTGGTTTGTTGCAGATGTTGTATGGATGACATAGCAAATCACTGATGAAAATATTAAGAAAGAAAATCTAGTCAAAATGTTGCCGGATAGAGTGCTGAGTTGGTATATCAAGTTCTTCATAGATAGGCCCAACGTGACTATGATAGAGACCCAATAAGAACTAAATAGTGAATTCAATAAGCCCAAATCTCAGGGTCAGTCAGTAACAGAGCTCAAGGAGATTCAATAGAGCATAAATGAGACCGCATGGGACTTTGATCAAATATTAAAAAAATTTATTCGGAAAGATAATATTACTATTATAGATAGTCAACATAGATACTGGTATATTTCTTTTCTCCTACCAAATCTGAGATTATCATTGTCACAATAGAAAATAGGAACACAAGCAGAAGCAGTGGAGATCACCATGAGATTAGAAGCTTCACCAGTGCATGATACGAATATAAGGGTACAATAGATTCAATCGCGGCTAGCAAGCTTGCACATGGAATTACTGAGCCTGAACAAGGGAAAGGAAGTCCAACTCAAGGTGCATGTAGAAGTTTGGTGCCTAAAGTGTAAGGGCCAAGGTCATGATAATGACCACTATCCTATTTATTAGGACTACCTCATTGGGGGAGGTCATGTTCCTCTAAAATTAGAAAACATTGTTGGACCAAGTGTGGGAGTACCCTTATGGTGCACTATCTATCAGATAATTGGGAAGAATGTGACTGATAACTGTCATCTCCTACAAAAATTTGTGTAAACACGACAACAATTATTTTTTACTTTTTGTAAGCCAATTGGGCATGATGAGCGCAATTGCCGGAGCTATGAACTGATGATGGAGTGAACCCCTATGTATAAAATGCAGACATAAAATCAACCTTAGGATCAAGGCATGGGTGCAGTGTGCAGAGGATTCCAAGGCTGAGGAAGAGGAAGAGGAGGAGGGACTAGAAGGGGTCACTGACAAATCATTTGTTATAATTGTGGAGAAGTTGTCCAATTTGCGCACAATTGTCATAACCCAACATATCTATCATGTCACTATTGTCGACTGATTGATCATGTTATAGAAGATTGCCCCATATTAATAGCTAACATGTAGGAGAAGAAGGCTCAAACACCTATGAAGAATATTCAAATGATGAGAGCAAAGCCTCATGAAGAAGATCCTAGTGTTAATATCGTAATGTGAAGTGATATTGCCACAAGAGAAGATAAGGGAAAGCAACTGGAAATTGAATAATGGGTACGCAAGGTTGCGAAGAAGGAAGTTGGATTCAACCTAAACTGGGCCAAATAGACCTTTATGGAAGCCAAAAATATCTTCGTTGAGGCCTCCACCTCGGGAAGTCAGGAAAAGTATGGTGGAACTAACGAAGCACAAGGCGTAGATCTTTCACTATTAGCTACCTTCCTGAAGACTTGTGTGAAGTTGTTACGAGATAGAAAGGTGATAGAAGGGATTCAAGAGTTAATTAATAATTATACAGGTAAACTAAAACCTCCTCCAGAACAATGCATTGTAAGAAAAGTGTGCAAAAGAAAGAAATGAATAGGCCGTAAAATGAGGCTAACATCGTAGATTAGGGAGTATGAAATGGAGCAGGTAATTCTTGATCTATGATCTGATATGAATGTGCTATCAAAACAAACTTGGGAAAGAATGGGGAGACATGTGCTGTAGTGGTGTCCTATCCAGCTTTGCATGGACAATCAACATAAAATCATTTCTATGGGGTTCCTTTATGGGGTAACGTGGATATTGAAGGAGTAAGCGCTTTGGCCAATTTTGAAGTGGTCAATATAGTGGATGATAGTAATAATTACCCTGCCCTATTAGGAATTGATTGGGCCTTTAACATGGATGTAGTCAATAATCTTAAGAAACAAAGAATGATATTTGAAAGAAAAGAGCTCCAAGTAATTGTTCCCTTAGATCCATCTGAAGGTGTGCCATACACGGAACTAGTCCGCGATTATGAAGAAGTGGATGATCTGGATCATATATATAAGATCACTACAGGAGATGAGGACTGGATCAATCCTACAGTAGATGGATGAATTACGTGGGATAAATATAGCTCCTGCACCTCATATTTCAATGAAGAGCTTGAGTGTTGATAGAATAGATTATAGGAAGTCTCTTCGCTACGCTGCAAAATATTGACAAAATCGCTTCGCTACATATCTACGGAGGTACAAAATCTACCTCACTATGGTGGTTTACATGATGTTAATTTATTTTTGGATAATATTGAAAGGGAGGTGCCAGAAGAACATTGGTTCCAGGCATTAGATCTACCACCGCGCACTATTCTTGCCCGCTGGTGGGTACGCATAAGGATAGCTTCGCTGAATTGGAGGAATACCAGAGAATGATGGATTTGAGGTTCAGGTATGCCAATATTCATATGATAGTGAAATACAATGGAAAAGACGATCCACGTGAGCATTTGGCGAGGTGGACTAAAGCTTGGGGAGAGGAAACTCAAATTGAATGGGTGCATGTCTTTTGTCATACTTTGGATACCATTCTGATGAACTAGTACCTGGAAAATGAGCTATGCCATGGAATAGCCAAGTGGGATATGCTCAAGGAAAGTTTCTCATTAACCTTCAACTTTGAGGATGGATTTGAATGTATTGATGAAGCACAGCAAGAAATTAAGGTTGCAATATTTAGAATTCTTAAGGACCCAGTAGCATGGGTTCAACCATACTGGAATACGTAGCTACGCCATGCGCTAGAATGTTATAACGTAACTGAAAAAGAAGAAGAATATGATCCTAGAAATATCAGTATTTCGTAGTCTGAGGGACAACGTGAAGTTGAAGGACCCAAAGCAGCAATCCCTGACATAGAGAATCCTTTGATGACTAGACAAGTAAACAATGGATTAGACGTGCAACCGAAGTTTGTGAAGATAGGAGACTACTGGGATGAGGATACAGTTAATAAGGTTGCAAAACTACTACGTGAATAACATGACTTGTTTCCCACCAAGTTCTCAGACCTGAAGGGGATAGTTGGGACCTGGGTGTGATGAAGATTACTTTGAAGCCAGACATGAAGCCTGTAAAACCTGAATCCCAAATAGAAGGAAAACGTGCGCAAGGAGTTGGACAAGATGCTCGAAGTTGGGATTATTGAGTCAGAGGAGGAATTAGATTGGGTAAGTCCTATGGTAGTTCAGAAGAAAAGGCAACAGGATGATATTCAGATATGTGTAGATATAAGGAAGCTCAATGATGTGTGCGTTCATGACCCGTTACCAACACCATTCACAGATGAAGTCCTGGATAATGTTGGAGGGAATGAAGCCTATTCATTCACTAATGGGTTCTTGGGGTACCATCATATTGAGATCGTGCTAGAGGATCACAACAAGACCACCTTCGCAATGGAATGGGGATGTTTTCAATACAAATTAATGCCATTTGGATTGAAGAATGCAACCACGATTTTCTCACGGGTAGTAACTACAACTTTTAAGGAATTCATCCACAAAAGTGTACTTTGATTATTGGACTATATTTGGGTTGGTAAAGAACCATGTTGCAAATCTTCACCTTATGTTGGACACTTGTCGCAGGCATCAGATGACCATGAATTTGAAAAAATGCATCTTTTGTGTTCCTTATGGAATATTGCTAGGTCATGTGGTTTGCAACCAGGGATTGATGGTAGATCCTCCAAATATATCAGTGATTGTTAATTTGGAGGCCCCAAAGAATGTAAAACAACTGCGCATGACACTGGGCCATACAGGGTATTATAGAAATTTTATTAAGGCATATGTGAAAATAACTACGCTAATGGAGAAATTGTTGAAGAAAGATGCGACATTCTTCTGGGATGAAGAGTGTCAGAACAGTTTAGATGTTCTAAAGAAAAAAATGGTCAATGCACCCATTTTGGTATTCCTGGATTGGAAAAAGGTGTTTCATGTGCATTGCGCTAGGAGTGATGCTGACCCAAGCAGGTGAAGGCAATATTGATCATCCTATCAAATTTGCGAGTAGGAAGTTGAGTAAGGCATAGAAGAACTACTCGATTACAGATCGCGAGGGACTAGCTATGATGTATGCATTATAGAAATTACGACACTATCTATTAGGCATGCACTTTAAGATGTATACAAACCATTCTGCTCTAAAATACTTGGTCAATAAGCCTATGTTGGGGGGGAAGATCTTCAAATGGTTGTTGCTTTTTTAGGAGTACAATTTTGAGGTGATTGTGAAGCCGAGACAGTTGAATGTTTTTCATGATCATCTCTCCTAGATTGAGACAGGCAATGAGCCTACTAGATTGGAAGAAGGGTTGCTTGATGCACAACTCTTTGCTATTCATGTCTTAGATGATCACTTTGCTAATATAATCTAGTTTTTAACAACCGGCACATCCCTAGAAGGATATTCTAAATAGTAGAAGAAGGAGTTGGTGGTTCGCGCGATTGATTTTTCTATGATCGTTGGAAACCTATATAAAATGGGATGCGATGAGATACAATGTCAATATGTCCCAGAGTTTGAATGACTGAGCATCCTCACAGAAGCACATGGAGGAGTAGCAGGGGGACACTATGCAGGAAGAGCGACTACGCAGAAGATCCTACGCGCAAGACTTTGGTGACCAATGATACATAAGGATGCAAAATCATATTGTAGGGCATGCGATGCTTTCCAAAGGACAAGGAAACCATCACAGAGGGATGAATTTCCCTTGAATCCATAGATAACTTTGCAGGAAGTTGATAAATGATTGATTGATTTTGTGGGTCCAATCTAGCCACCATGGAAAAGAGCTAGAGCGCCATATATTATTATAGCAACTGAATACTTGATGTGATGGGTGAAAGTGTAGCCCGTAAAGGATTGTAGCTCAATTACCGCTGCGAAGTTTATCTTTGAGTATATCCTATCCCAGTTTGGCTATCCTAATATATTAATGAGCGATATGGGTACACACTTCTTCAAAAAAATGATTGCTGCAATGCTTGAAGAATTCTAGGTATCTCATCAAAAAAGTAAACTCTATCATCCTCAAGCTAATGGGACAGTTGAAGCCTTCAACAAAATTTTGGAGAGCGCTCTCATGAAAGTTTTCAACATGAAGCAGAATGACTGGTATGTATACATAACAATAGTCCTGTGGGAGTATAGAACTACTTGTAAGAAGCTGATAGGCAAAACCCCTTTCTGGTTGGTCTATGGGTAGGAGGTTGTGATGTCCATGGAATATATTGTGCCAAGTCTATGGATTGTAGCGTTGACCGATATGGATGATCGCGAGACCATGGAGGAGCTCTTCGCACAGCTGATGGATTTGGAAGAGGATCGCTTCTCAGTAGGTTTTCACTAATAGGTACAAAAGAAACATGAAAATGCATGGCACGATCGACACATAAAGCAATGCACCTTCCAGGTTAATGATTTGGTCTTATTATATGAAAAAAAGTTTACAAAATTTCTTGGAAAGTTTCAAATGTATTGCCTTGGACCATATATGGTCAAGGAAATTATAGATGGTGGCATAGTTCAGCTCGCGAAGTTGAATGAAGAATTTTTTCCAAGAAGAGTCAATGGAAGTCAAATGAAGTTGTACAAGGGTGATCATGCCCTTGCGCAATGACTATATGATGGCAGGATAGTCTTAGTACTCTAGGCAGCTGCAAGGAAGTATGAGACTATAAACTACACTACCCTAAAATTGGAAAGATGAGGTAAGAGGGTTGTGCGATGGAAGAAAGAAGGACGTCTAGGGGAGTTGCACCACAATGGTTGTTGCCACATAGCCTGGTCACAAAGTAGCCATTGGATGTATTGTAGATGATTGGATGGAAAAATTTCCATTAGGAGGAGAATGGAGGGTGCATTTATGGGGAAAATATTTAGAAATCTGCAACCAATTATGCATTCATGACAGATATTTGGAGTGAATGATTGGGTTAAAATTCAAATTCAACTATAAATATGGCATGTCGCCCCACATTAGAACACTTTCCATCCTGACAATTGAATTTAAGTTTTTCTTCCTTGTGTTGCATTAAGAGTTGAACTGTATGTCCAACCTAGATTGGAAAGAGCTCTTTTCATGACTAGGGTTGGCTGACATACCTGAGTTTCTCCGTGAGCATTTTCTGGCCAGAATGACTGCCACTCCCCCCACAACAGAAGCCATTCCCTCTGCTAAATCATTGCCCCCTATTCCTACGAGCATTTGAACTACATCACCTAAGTCTCCTAGATCTAAGTCCTCTATAGATGACAAAAAGAAAAAGAAGTTGCAACAAGTTCCAGTGAGATAATCACTGCAAAAAACCCCCACATAGATTTTCCAAAAGGGGAAAATGGACAAACAGAGGTAGCCGCATACGCCCCTTGTTGGGAGTGGGATTCCCCAAGGGAAATTTTGGGGCTAAAAGCCCATCTTTGAGTTAAATTTTGTAATAAAATGGTAAAGTCTAAGCATTTTGTGGACACAGAGTGCGAAGGTGTCATGTACCATAAAGGTTAGTCCGCCCTTAGTTTTGTAAAGTAAATTCGGCTATAAAAGTTCTACCCATGGTCCGTGGACCATGGGATTATATAAAGAGCTAATATCTAAGTAGTTTTGGAGACATACAATGTAAGATAGTTGTAGCTCTGAAGTAAGAAGTCTAAGTCTTGGGTTGTAGTGTAGGTAGAGGCTCTACAACTAAGTGCATAGAGACCTAGGGTAGAAGTCCGTCGTTGAGTGCATGGAACCTTGTAGCTGTGTGCACAGGGTGGATAGAGTTTGTAAACACTTGGAAGATATTAATAAAGAGATATATTCTACAATTGCTATGTCTTTTTTCCGTTGATGCATCTTGATATGTTATATATGAATTTTGTTTATTATGCTTATGTGATGTGAGAATGAATGCAATTACATCGAATAATTGAACATAATTACAAATATCTGTTTATGCGGTGTTAACTATAATTATTTGATAAGATAAGCAAGTCAGTTAGATTAATTGGGAATCTGCATGGCACACTACCATAGCAGCGCGAAATTACGTGAACAGCAGGTTGGGGCTACATGAAGGTTGATCATACCCTTTTGTGGAGGTATTGAAGGTCGAAATAAAGGGCTTTTCTTGCAAGCCCTAAAGCGAAGCGACTTGTGTGAAGGCAAGAATAGAGGGAATCAAATGACATCACAACCATCTCAGGGTGCAGAAACTTGGTTTTGGTATCGCCCCATACTGCTTCGAGTGAGACTTTAGTTCGTGCTCCGCAGGCAGATGCCGAAAGGGCCAGTAGTGTAGGGATTTGTTTGGCTAATTAATGCTGAACCTGGGTCAGGCCCCTTCAAGCCAAAAAATGGTTCCGTTACCAGGATTGGAATTTGCATAAGAGATGTGTGATGTCGTATCTCTGGAATCCAACTAAGAAATATATCGAAGATTGGTTGGATAGGAAGATCCATGAATTTGCGGCACAAGAGAATGGAAATCCACAACTAACAAAGGAACGGTGGTTGGACAGATACCTGTATACCGAGATCAACGAGATATTTTTCTGCTCCTTACCAATTGAGCTATACAAGTGGATCATGAAGCTAGCAGATAACCAAGGAAGGTGGAAACTTGAAGGTCCTATTGTGTGGACCCTAGCGCTAGTGCGAAGGTTGGAAGCATCGAAAGATAAGATCATCCGTGTTGTCAATCATTGGCTTGATCGCGTCATAGGAGGATTTGTATCTGAATTTGTGGTCGATACCTTAGTCAGCTACAGTGATGCAGAGTGACTCTTTTTCAAGGACTATGAGGTAAGTACGTAGAGTCTTTGAATACCTATATTAAAATGCTATTCTACGAAAAATGGGTTATGCAGCTACCTTGATGTTTAGAACTACGCGAAGTGGAAAAACTTACAGGAACAAAGGAAAAGGGTCCAGAGTATAGTCCATTGATTTCACCTCCACGAGGTGATGAGGAAGAGATAGCGAAGGTTTCTCTGTGAAGTGTTATTCAGTTAATAAGGCAAAGATTCCCACGAATACCACCTCCACTGACACCACCTCTGACCTCACCACCATCGCCTCCAACTTCACTCGTACCACCTCCACCTCCACCACAGTTTAGTATGGAAAATACAATGAAGATGCCTTTGTTCAAAGGTTTGGGAAATGTGGACCTGGACCAATTCTAGTTTTTTGTGAGGATTGTATGGGAAGCTCAAGGTGTTACAGATGATCATATAAAGAAGGTGACACTAGTTAGTGCTCTACAAGATTGCACACTAACCTGGTATTTTAAGTACTATAATGATAACCTGAATGCTGGAGTGATAGACATCTAGATAGCACCAAATAGAGAATTTAGTAGGCCTAAATCTAAGGCACAGTCGATTATGGGATTCAAGGAGATCGTGATGCAACCAGGCAAGATGCCTTGGGAACTAGATCAGAGATTGAAGTGTACAATCTGTGCCAACATGAATCTGATAGATGCACAACATCGTGAATGATTTGTGTCTTTTCTCCTCCCACACTTAAGGGTCGTGTTGTCATAGCAGAAGATAATGATGCAGGTGGAGGCCTTGGAGATTTCCACGAGACTACATGAAACTTTGATGCAAGATCCAAATATAGGAGTTTAGTAGATCCATGCACTGTTGAAGAATCTATGCCTTGAGATGAAAAGTCTAAAGTAGAATAGGATGATTCAGCCAGAGGTGCGCGAGGAGGTATGGTGCTTGAAATGCAAGAGTTAGGGACATGACAAGGACCATTTCCTAGTCTTTGCGAACTATATTACAAGAGGAGGACCGATACCTTTGAGGCTAGAAGCTCAAGTAGGACCTAGCGCACGGCCTGCATTGTGGTGCACCATATGTCAGGTAGTAGGAAAACATGCCATGAATAACTGTCATCTATTACAGAAGTTTGTATAGACATCGCAACAGATGTTCTGCAACTTTTTCAGGTCAGTAGGGCATGATGACCGGAATTGTAGGAGTTATGAATTGATGATGGATAGAACTCCCACCTATAGGGTTCAAGACAAAACACGGTCCCCTGACCAGAGCATAGTTATGGTGTGGACATGATTTCAGGGGCGTAGATGAGGCCGAGGTGGAGGAGGACTTGGCAGAGGTCGATGACTGTTGATTTGCTACAATTGTGGAGGACCAAGACATTATGCTCGTAATTGCACTAACCCAACACATCTGCTGTGCAGGTATTGCACATTGTTTGATCATGAAACGAAAGATTGTCCTACGTTGATAGCGAGGATATGTGATAAAAGAGAGCTACCACCTTTGCTGACTCAGAACCTACATATGATGAGGTCTAAGCTGTGTGAAGAGGATCCAAATGTAAATAAAGTGCTCAGAAGTGGAATCACGATAGGAGATGATAAGGGGAAACAACTAGAAGACAGTACATGGGTTTTCAAAGCTCTGGTGAAGGAGGCTGAGTTCAATTCGGAGCACAGATGTGAAGCCTTCATGGAATCTAAGAAGAGCTTCACTGAGGCCTCCACCTCAGGAAGCAAGGATAAGCTTGAGCAAGAGATGGACCCCTCTATGCTCACAACTTTCTTGGAGACCTGTATAAAGTTACCACGCAATAGTAAGGCTATGAAAGGGTTACAAGGGATCATCAATAGATGCGATAGAACCACATCAGGTGAGCCACATGTAGTACGAAAGATTGGAAAGCATAAAACAAGAACGGGATAGGAGATGAGACTGACCACGTAGTTAGGAGAGTACGAAATGGATCAGGTTATTTTTGACCTGGGGTTAGATGCGAACGTCCTACCGAAGCAAACATGGGAACATATGGGGAGACTTGTGCTACAATGGTCTCTAATTTAGCTAAGGATGGCCAATCAGTAGAAGATCATCCCTATGGGGTGGCTGAAGGGGGTGACTGTGGGTATTGAGGGAGGGAGCACACTGCTAATTTTGAAGTAATAGAGAGAGTGGATGATATTAATCCCTATATTGCTCTCCTAGGAATTGACTGGGCCACTAATATGAATGGGGTAATCAATCTAAAGAAGCGAAATATGATCTTTGAGAAGAAATCACTACACATAATAGTACCTCTAGGTCCTACTAAGGGATCACGTTATACTAAACCAGTCCGCGATTATGAGAGTGATGACGATTTGGACTGTATCTATAAGATAACATCGCGAGACCAAGATTGGGTGAATCCCACCACGGATGGATGAATTACATGGGATTGCGAGAGTTCCTACACTTCAGACTCCGATGAAGAGTTAGAGCACTGGCAGAACTGGTTACATGAAGTGACTACACTGAACTGCAACATGATGACCAAATCATTGCGATGTGTGTCCTTAGAGGTCAGAAATCTACCTACATATGATGGTTTGAATGAGGTAGATACCTTTTTGGATGCATTCGAAAGGGAGGTACCAAAAAAGCAACACTTCCAGGCATTGGAATGGGCACTGCGCGCTATGCGCATAAGATGGTGGGGTACGCATAAGGGAAGCTTTGATGATTGGTGAAAATGTACAAAGATGATGAGAACATGTTTCGGGATGCCTAAGATGTGAATGAAAAACAAGTATGATGGGCAAGATGATATGTGCGTGCATTTTCCAAATGGACCTAGGCTTATAGAGAAAAGCCCGAACCTAAATGGGTGCACTTGTTATGTCATACCCTGGATGTTGTTCCGCTGAATTGATATGTAGAAACCAAACTCCACCATGGGACAAGCGAATGGGATATCCTGTGTGAGGGACTCATGTTGACATTTAGTTTTGAGGACGAGTTTGACAGTATTGATGAAATGCTACAAGAGGTGAAAACAGTAATCTTTAGGATACCACAGGATCCTTTAGACCTGATTAAGCCTGAATGGGCTACTCAGCTAAGTCATGCACTAGAATGTTATAATGTAACTTCTTAAGAAGAGGATGAGGATCTGTGAAAGATTAACATTCCATAAACAGGAGGTCATCGCGAGGTTAAAGGACCGCAGATTGAGAACCCTGATATAACCGCGTCGTTGAAAACAAAAGAAGTAAACATTGGTATAGATGCAGAACCCAAATTCGCGGATATTGGAGACTATTGGGACAACACAAAGGTGGATAAGGTCACTGAATTGCTCTGCAAATACCAGGGTTTATTCCCTACCAAGTTTACGGATCTGAAGGGGATAATCGAGGACCTAGGAATGATGAAGATTACATTGAATCCTTACATGAAGCCAGTTAAACAAAGACCTTATCATATCAATCTGAAGTATAAGGAGAAGGTACGCTTAGATTTAGACAAGATGTTCATGGTAGGCATCATTGAGACTATGGAAAAATTTGACTGGGTAAGCCAAATGGTGGTACAAGAGAAAAACTAGAAGGATGAAATAAGGATATGTGTGGATCTCAGAAAGTTGAATGACACTTGCATACATGATCCTTTCCCGAATTCGTTCACTGATGAAGTGTTGGATAATTTAGGTGGCTAGGAAGCATATCCCTTCACTGATGGGGTCTCTGGGTACCACCTGATCAAAATCACACCAAAGGATAGGAGCAAGACAACCTTCGCAACTGAGTGGGGTTGTTTTTAGTACATTGTAGTGTCGTTTGAATTGAACAATGCACCTATGATCTTCTCACACATAGTTGTGGTTGCATTCAAGGAATTTATTCAAAAGTTCTTCAAAGTATATTTTGATGACTGAACCATGTTTGGGCTGGTTAAACATTGTGTAGCAAGCTTGTGCCTGATGCTAGATACCTGTCAAATATACCAGATCGCACTTAATCTCAAGAAGTGTCTATTTTTTGTTCCTTTTGGGAACCTGTTGGGGCATGTGGTTTGTAGATAGGGACTAATGGTAGACCCATCAAAGATCATGGTGATACTAAACTTGGAAGCACCAAGGAGTGTGAAATAGTTGCATGCTACCGTGGGACATACAGAAGATTACATAAAGTTTATCAAAGGCTATGCCTAGGTCACTGCACCTATGGAAAAATTATTGATGAAGGATGTCACATTCTGCTGGAATGATGATTGTAAGAAGAGATAGGATATATTAAAAGAAAAGATGATCACCTCGTTGATTTTAGTCTTCCCAAATTGGAAGAAGGAGTTTCATGTACATATTGATGCGTCATGTATAGCACTAGGAGCAGTACTGACACAGGCTGGCAGAGAAGGCTTGGACCATCTCATCACTTTCGGAAGCAGAAGATTATCTAAAGAGGATAAGAACTATTCCACCACCGAGTGCGAAGGGCTAGCCGTGGTGTATTTTCTCTAGAAGTGTAGGCACTACTTACTGGGAGGCCATTTTAACATTTATTTGGATCACTCTATGTTGAAGTACCCGGTCAATAAGCCTGTGTTGGGGGGAAGAATCTGTAGGTGGCTATTATTGTTCGAGGAGTATGATTTTGAAGTTGTTGTGAAACTCGGATGACTGAACGCGGGACCAGGCCATCTGCCACACATCGAAATAGGGGAAGAGCCAATACATTTCCTAGTGACAGGTACTTCATTCAAAGGATACACTATCTAGCAAAATAAATAATTAGTGGTGCGCACAATAGATTTCTCTGTCATTGTTGGGCATCTGTACAAGATGGGGACTAATGAGATATTGCGATAGTATGTACCGGAGTTTGAAAGAAGAAACATCCTCACAGATGCTCATGGGGTTGCTGCGGGAGGACATTATGGAGGAAGAGAAACTGTGCAAAATATTCTTTGCGTAGAGTTGTGGTGGCCAACCCTCCATCAGGACTCAAAAACATATTGCAAGGTGTGTGATGTGTGTCAAAGGACTGGTAGGCCATCACAGAGGGATGAGATACTTTGAACCCACAGATGACGTTGCAACCCCCTGAGAAGTCGCGATAGATTTTATGGGACCCATTCAGCCACAAGGAAAGATAGGAGCAAGGTACATTATCACTGCAATGGAGTCTTTGACTCATTGTATAGAGGCACAACTTGTGAAGGATTGCACAGGTGCGACCACTGCAAAATTCCTCTTTGAGCATGTATTGACGTGATTTGGATGTCCAAGGTTCTTGATGAGTGTCGCGGTATGCACTTCCTGCATGAGACGATCAGCACGCTGATGAAGGAATTTCAGGTATACCACCAAAAGAGCACACCTTATCATCCACAGGTTAACGGGATAGTGGAGGTGTTCAAAAAAGTGCTTAAAACCACACTGACCAAGGTTTGCAATGCTAAGCGAAGCGATTGGGACCTACACATACCTGCAGTACTATGGGCTTATCGAATGACATGCAAGAAGTTGACTCGACAAACCCCATTTAGGCTCATCTATGGGGTTGAAGCAATAATCCCTATGGAGTATATTGTGCCTAGTATGCACATAGCAGTGCTCATAGGTATGACGAACCACGGAGCCCTAGAAGAGAGGCTCACACAACTCGATGAACTGGAGAAAGAGATATTTCTAGCTGGATTTCACCAATAGGTCCAAAAGTAGCGCAGAAAGGAATGGCATGATCAACACATTAAGTTGTGCACATTTAAGGTAAATGACCATGTTTTATGATAGTAAGTTTGATAAATTTCCAGGGAAATTTAGGATGCACTAGTTAGGGTCATATGTCATTAAGGAAATTACCGATGGAGGAGTGGTACAGCTGGTCAAATTAAATGGAGAACCCTTCCCAGGAAAGGTGAATGGCAGTCGCTTGAAGCCATACACCAGCAGTCCGACCATGTGACTAAATGAAGGTGGCATAGTCTTAGCACTCCAAGCAGCTGAAAGGAGGCGCGAGACTATAAACTACACTACTCGGGTTGGGGTACTGTGTGATTAGAGGATGGCACGAGGCAAGGAAGTGTCATTGGGTTTGTGGCAGCGTGGAAGGAGCTGAACTACCCAGGGAGAAATCACGCAAGTCAGCTAGAAAGTGACCGTTACAGTCACTGTTCATGAAAAGACAGCAGAAGTGAGGCCAAATGGAGCAGGCGACCGACATTTAAGATGAAATTTATGGGTCAGATCCTTGAAATCTACCACCAATCTGGCATCAATGAACCGATTTTGGGGGGAATGGTTGGATTTAAATTCAAAATTCCCTATAAATTACAAGTGGTTGTCCAGCAAGAAACACTTGACATTTTGAGTATTCAGCTATTGAGCTCTCAGACACCTATGGACCGAGTGTTCTTCGAGGCTTTCAAATAGACTCCCACATTTGTGAGCTTTCCTAAGATGTCGCGAGCACTGTTAGAGAGTGTTATGTCACCGCCCCTAAAAATTATAAATACAAAGCAAGTAGTAGAAGAGCCGGCACAAGAAATGGAAAAAGAGGCAAAAGCAGCTTCTCTGGAAGTGGCCGAAGTATTGGTAGAGGTCCCTAAATCGCCGAGAATGCTGAGACCAAATCCGACCCGAACCAAGGAGACTTTGAAGGACAAGAAGGGAAAGTAGCCTACCATACCAATGCATGCATTGCCAAGAAGAAACCCACCAAAGCCCCACTGCATAAGAAAAAGGCAAGGCTATAAACCTAGAACCAGAGGTGGAAGATATCAAAGACATCCCGATGGACAATGAGGATGTGGGAGCTAAAGTAGAGGAGGTTGAAACCCAGAGTACGGACCCTATTACACGGTTGCCAAAGTATGTCCCTCTGTGCAAGCCTAAGTCCAAGGTCCCAAAGGACATTGATGAGAGTAAGACTCCCCTGCAAACCCCTATGCTACCAGATGAAATTGCTTTTGACAGTTTGCATTTGGCACAGGTGCCAATATTAAAGCTTGAAGACTAGGACTTGGCGAACCACGAGAAGTTCCCACACTTGGCGACCGAGTAGCTAATGTGACGTATCATAGACACGAATACGAAAATGACTGCATTGGAGCCGCAGAGGTGGCTCAAAGGAGTAGAGAAGGCAGGATTGCTCAACCTGCTCTGGGTGTTGCATTATAGCCGCACCCTGGTGACAGTTTTGGTCATCAAGTAGTTGTTGTGCTTGGTGCATGATGGGTGTTTATGGCTGGAGGAGTCGATACCCATCACAGATAAGTTAATTCACTGAATAATGCACCTTCCATATATAGGTGAGAATCTAGTGATGATATTTGGTGGCAAGGGTGGTGAGCAGGCTGTCACAGAGTAAATGAAGGAGAAATTTAAGCTGGTGAAGAAGTTGCGTGGGTACGTTATCTCTAGTATCTGCAACCCCGTTGTGAAGGTAGCCACATAGATCCTTACAGGGAAGGTGATGTCAAAGTGTCACACCGATGAGATGTCAGTGCCTGTTGTCGCACTTGCACAAAGTGCACAGAAGGAGTCCAGTTTAACTGGTCGAACTACCTTCGTGGAGAGTTCCTGGTGAACTGCCACAAAGCACAAGAGCTTAGCAAGACATTCCACTATGTGTGACTATTGCTATCAATTTTGCTGGTAGTGTAGGAGCTACCAGAGGATAGCTAGTTCCCTTCGTTCACGTAAAACATCCCTGAAGTAGCGAAGTACACTTTGTTGTGGGCGACCAAGGATGCACAGCGAGTTCAGGATAGAAATATCTTCTTAATCTTGATGGAGATGAATATCAGGATGGCCATGAATCACAAGCCGCGATTTTTGCCCATGGTGTATGCTAACCTGCAGAGCTATGCCAAGTTCAAAGACGATTTCCATTGAGTCTCCATCAGGGTGCGCAAGGACTTTGTGGAGAATTGGTGTGACTTACCATGCCATGGATGATGCCATTGATGTAGTGCTTGATCAATGGCAAGTGGAGTGGCACACTATCACGGACTTGGCGGTGGGTGGAAGCAAGTCTGCCTCGAAGAAAAAAAGGATGAGGCCAAGCTGAAGATGGCATAGCTAGTCGAGAAGAGGAAAAAGGAGGCCATTGATAAGGCCCAAGCAGAACAAGAAGAAAAGTAGGTAGGTAAGCAGACAGGTGGAACATAGCATGGCTCTGATAAAGACGCGCGGTCACCTTCACCTAAGGCCGAAGAGGAAGATACATAACAGCAGGGAATGAACCCTTAGTAGATCTCTGCACACAATAAGCACCCAAGAGAGCTAGAGAAGGGAGGGTCCAGAAAGAAATCCAAGGTGACCAAGACCTCACTAGACCCTATCATATTGATGAAGGGCGACTTACATGATATCAATGATGCAGTCAGAGATGTCACTGCGGAGGCCCTGCAGCAATTTGAAAAATAGCAAGAGATCATCCTAGGGGCCATCCAGACTGGGTTGCAGGAGTTGCAAACCCGCATGTCATAGGCTGGTACAGTGCCTACCAGCTTGGCTATTGGCACTTCAGAGGTTGCCAATATGCTGCACACGAAGGATTCTAGTGAGATGTTCTTATCGGATGGAGCACTAACCACGAAAAATGAGGCTAACAAGCCCACTATTAGCACCTTGAAGGGACTTGGGCTGAACCTCGAAGTGCTTCCACATGAAGCACTCCACCTCTTGTAGGATGGAGTAATTGCAGAACTGAGGGCCCGAGAGCACTGCGCCCTCCAAGTGATTCGTGAACAGCGGATCAAAAACGAACAAATGGCCCTATAGAGAAATGATGCCAACGTCCCTGAGACTGAGGTGACCAACTAGAGCAAGAAGATCATGTAGGTCATTGAGGAGGCATGCAGAATGGTCCCAAAGTTGGCCATTCTAGAGGAAGAGCTAATCAAAGTACGCATTCATAAGTTGGGCATAGGGGTGCGCAACACTTAGACTGAGATGGAATCGATTTAGTTGGAGTTGAACCTAAAAATGACTAAGCTACAATTGAGGGCCCAGCCTTCCAGACCACTATAAGTAAAGGAACGAGGAGTAACCGTTCTCACAGAGGCAGTCATGGCAGTGGAGAGTGTAGAAGTAGACTGCACGCAATTTTTCGAGTAGTCATTTGAGGTCCTAAAAAGCTTGTAGGAGGACCCAAATATACAGAGGCTAGAGACAGAAGCGCGAGAGCTACAACAACACTATGATGAAGGTAAGGGCACGATGTGAACTATCGCATTAACACAGAGACTAGCCAAGCTGAAGGAGGCCAAGCAGCTGAAGAAACGGGTGGATGCAATGCTGCACAAGGAAGAAATTTTGAAGGCAAGACTAAAGCCCTTGCTGGAGGAAGCTTATGTAGTCATAGGAAATATTGAAGGAAAGCTTGCGACTCTACAAGCGATACAACAAAAGCTTCAGGCTGACAGCGCAGGAGCAGTGGTCGAGCATACAGTGGAAGATGTGAAGAAGGCGATAGTTCAGTGCATGACCGAGGTAGCGATCATATGGGTCAAGATGGATGGGATTTGCGTAAAGATCTCCACACCTACTGAGTGACTCGAGGGTGAGTCACGATGTTTGTGTTGGGGGCTTGTTAGGAGCGAGATCCCCCAAGGGCAGTTTTGGAACTGAAAGCCCATGTTTGAGTTAAATTTTGTAATAAAATGGTAAAGTCTCTGCATTTTGTGGACACAGAGTGTGAAGGTGTCATGTGTCATAAATGGTAGTCCACCCTTGGTTTTTTAAAGTAAATTTGGCTGTAAGATTTCTACACATAGTCTGCGGACCATGGGATTGTATAAAAAGAGCTAAGCTCTAAGTAGTTTTGGAGACATACAATGTAAGAGACTCATAGCTATGAAGTAAGAAGTCTAAGTCTTGGGTCATAGTATAGGTAGAGGCTCTGTAGCTGAGTGCGCAGAGGCCTAGGGTAGAAGTTTGCAGCTGAGTGCGCGGACCCCTGTAGTTATGTGCACAGGGTGGACAAAGTTTGTAAACACTTGGAAGATATTAATAAAGAGAGATATTCTGCAATTGCTATGTCTTTTTTCTATTGATGCATCTTGATATGTTATATATGAATTTCATTTATTATGCTTATGTGATGCACAAATGAATGAAATTACATCGAATAACTGAATGCAACTACGAATATCTGTTTACGTTGTGTTAACTATAATTGTTTGATATGATAAGCAAGTCACTTAGATTAATTGGGGAATATGCACAGCACTCTTCCATAGCAGCGCAAAAGTACCTGAACAACAGGTTAGGGTTACACAAAGGTAGATCATACCCTTACGTGGAGGTATTGAAGGTCAGAATAAAGGGCTCTTTTTGCAAGCCCTAGATGAAGTGACCTACATGAAGGTAGGGATAGAGGGAATCAAATGACATCACAACCATCTCAGGGTGCAGAAACTTGGTTCCCACATCCCCCCATACTGCTTCAGGTATGACTTCGATCCACGCTGCATAGGCTGATACCAAAAGAGCCAGTAGTGTAGGGATTTGTTTTCCTAATTAATGTTGAACTTGGGTAAGGCCCCTTCAAGCCAACACCCCTTGACTTAGATGAAGAATAAATTCATGGAGGCATCGAGGAGATGGATGCCAAAGAGGGTGAGCCTATGACTCAACTCCCGAAGTAAATTCTATTGCATAAGCAAGGTGCCTAAAGACCAAAACACCACCAAATTCAGGGTTTCTACACCACTGCTGCCAGAGAAGGTGGTGTTTGAGGGTGCGCTCTTGGGTCAGATTCTGTCGCTCAAGAGGGAGGATTGGGACTTGGCAGATCATGAGAAGTTACCTCAGCTTGTGTTGAATAAATATTTTGAAAAAATTTGCTATGAGGACACCGGGGTTACGCAACTGGAGCCTATGAAGTGGGTTGTGGGAGTTGAGAAGGCGTACCTTCTGAATATGCTCAGGGTGCCACACTTTAGCTGAACTATTATGAAACTAGCTCACAAAAAGATAGAAAAGATATATCAACACCTTAGAAATAAGGCTCTTTGAGGGGGAAACCTCCTTTATATTACACAAATGAACAATTCTTGGATGATACAAATGACAAGACCTCCTTTCTATATATAGGATTCTAAGGGGTCATAATGTAATCAGATCCGACATAAAAATAATAATGTAAGAGCACAACAAGTAAATAGTGAGCTTCTATGGGGCACAATAATAACAATATGGGGACTACATGGGTACAACAATATAATAAGGGGGTTTCACTAATAACGATAAGGGGTTACACTAGTAGTATAGGGACCTCACATGCCCCTCTCCTTCAAAAATTGTTGTCCTCAATGCTTGAGTAGTACTGGATGCTTCTGTATAACATTATCGTCCTCCAATGTGGAACCTTCAGCAGGTAAGTTGTTCCACTTGATGAGATACATTGAAATTGATTTATTTCGTAGCTATCATTTCTCATTTCCGTGACTTCTTCATGTTCCAATATGATTTCTCCTTCCTTGTTAACTTCCAACAATATTGTTTGAACTGGGAGCTTGTCACTTATAAACTTCTTTAAGCATGAAACATGGAAAACTGGGGGCACTTGGGAAGATGCAGGAAGCTCCAATTTTTATTCCATAGTACCAATATTTTGTAGGGCCTTGTAAGGACCATATTACTTTGGTGATAATTTATTATCCTTCTTAGCTTTCTTGAGGGACATTTGTTTGTATCGATGTATTCATAAAAATACCTAGTCGTCTATATCAAAACTTCTTTCGTTGCGATGTTGATTTGCCTATTGTTTCATTCGATTCCGTGCCAAAGTGAAGTTATCCTTTAAGAGTTTGAGAACTTGTCATTGTTTAGGGTCTACCTTAACACCTTCATGAGATACAATATGACCCAAGTATTCCACCTCTTGTACTCCAAAGAAACATTTGGAGGTTTTTGCATATAATTGTTTCTCGTTCAATAGTCTGAGCACTCTATCAACATGTTGAACATGATCCTTCCAAGAGTTGTTGTAGATTAGTATATCATAAAACAATACTAAAAAAAATATTCTAAGGAAGGGTTTGAAAATGGAATTCATCAAACCTTGGAATGTAGAAGGTGCATTGGCAAGGCCAAAAGGCATGACCAAGAATTCATAATGACCGTCATGAGTTCTAAATGTTGTTTTCGGAATGTCTTCAGTCTTCATTCTGATTTGATGATATCCTGCATGAAGGTCCAACTTTCTGAAGTAAATTGATCCATGCAATTCATACAATAATTCATCAATGAGAGGAATAGGAAATTTATCTTTAATAGTGATTTTGTTGAGCTCTCTATAATCTAGACACATGCACCATGATCCATCCTTCTTGTGCACCAATACTACTAGAGCAGAGAAAGTACTTTGACTAGGTTTAATTATACCAGCCTTTAGCATTTCTGCAACCATACATTCAATTTCACTCTTTTGTGTAAAGGGATATCTGTAAGGCCTGGTGTTTGGAGGAACGCTTCCTAGAAAATGAATAGCATGATCATGATCACAAATAGGTGGGAGGCCTTTGGGAGTCTCAAATACCTTGGAATGATTGTCCAAGGCTTTTTGCAGATCTCGAGAAATAGATGATTTCGACGTGGGAACCTCTAGCAAACATAATTGTGCAATTAGGCCACATTGTTCTTCCTTTAGAAGCTTTTTCATGCCATTAGAGATGATTATCTTTCTCGCTTTCCCCAAATATTGTAGCCATTGTAATCCTAGTACAACGTCAACACCACCTATTGGAATGGAGAGCATTGGACTATTCAAAACATATTATCCCATGGATAGCTTGATATTATGTGACTTTTTAGAGAAATTTATGGTTCCTCCACTTGCAACCATCACTTGACACTCTGGTGTTCCTCCACTTGCAGCCGTCACTTGACACTCTGGTGCTGGATATAGGAAGCAATTCAATTCCTTAGCTATCTTACAATGAATAAAATTATGGGTACTACTGAAATCAATCAACACTATTACCTTTTTCTTCTTAATATGTCCTTCTATATTTATAGTTTTAGGAGTGATATTTTCAGCCAATGCGTTACAAGATATGGTCAGATTCATTTCTTCTTTCTCTGGGGTTGGTTCTTGGTGAGTATCCTTTTCTTTTGACTTTTCTTGATCATTTTCTTTCTGATATTTCACTACTTGAACCATCTTCTTCTTGATATATCCTTCTATCTTAAGAGTTTGGGGAGTGGTAATTCCTACCAATGCTGTACAAGATATGGTAGGATTCATTTGTTCTTTCTCTAGGGTTGGTTCCTAGTGTATATCCTCTTCTTTTGATGTTTCTTGATCCTTTTCTTCCTCCTCTTCATAACCTATGTAAAATAATTTCTTCTTAGCACACTTATGACCTTTAATGTATTTGCTATCACAATTATAACAAAGCCATTTTGCTCTTTTTTCTTCCAATTTTTGTGTTGTCAATCTTGTAGGTTGTGGAAGGCTAGGAGAAACAACACTTCCATCTTTATAATTGTGAAGGGTAGATTTCCTTGTTTCCATAATTTTGCTTTCCACTTTTCTTCCCAACCTATATGCCTTCTATAATGAATCAGGTTCCCAAAGGCGAACCTCATGTTGGATGTTATCTTTTAAAGTCCCTTTGAAGACATCAATCCTCTACTTCTCTAGAATATCATTTACCCTTATATTCAATTTTTGAAAGTCTCAATGTGCTCTACCATTGAACCCTTTTGTTTGAGATTTATCAATTGGCTAAAGAAGGTGTTTCTGTTTGTATCCTCATAATGTGTTATCATTTCCTCCGTGAAAATTGACCACGTGACAAGTGGTTTTCGAGAACAAAGCCCTTTGTACCATACAAATTGATTCGTTTCTATATATAAAGATGAAATACATACCTCTTGTAATAGTTGCACCTCATGTAGATCAAAATATTACTTCATCTGCAGTATCCAATTTACTGGATCTTTCCCATCAAACTTCCTCATATCACATTTTCTTGATTTTAGGAGCTCAATATTAAAACTAATGTACTGTAATTTTGGATGTTTAAGTTCTAAACTATTGGCCTGTGATTTCCATCTGAGTCCTCTTTCTAACCCTACAAGTTTGATTGCAACTGGATTCCTGAAGAAATCATTATGCCCAATCTCCCGTGATGACCTAATTATAGACTAGTTCAGTAGATCGAACATGTACGACGTGCCACGTGTCACTGTTTTGAACTTTAGACTTGAAAATGGTACTCATAAATCTACAAGCCATCCTATTTATATAACTTCTTATGAAACTCCAATATGATTCTCATAAGGAACTTTATGACGATTTTCCCAAGGTCATCTATTTCGGATGTAATTCAGGAGCCTGTAGAAACCCTAAATGTCTTGGACCATATCTCCAACAATATAGAGAAACAAGATTTTAAATTCAGAGCCAAGTTGCACCAAGATTTTGTTTCAAATGGGTTTTACTTTCAGAGTCTGAACCTTCGTAGAAACAAAATTATAGCGAAAATTCCACGCCAACCTGTTTGAGATGGAATTCTGGAGCTTGCACAAACCCCAATTTCCTCAAATACTATCTCTGGAAATATAGCAAGAAAATATTTGCAATTTATATCTGAGGTTCAGTACGATTTCTGCTCAAATGGGTTTTGTTTTGAGCTTCTAAAATGTCACAGAAAAAAGGTTATAACGAAAATTCCATGATGATCTATTAGGAGCAGTGAAACCCTAGAATCCAAAGCTCTAATACTAAACGTTAAAAAACCAGATCACAAAAAGATAGAAAATATATATCAATGCCTTAGAAATAAGCCTCTTCGATGGGGAAACCTCCTTTACATTACACAAATGAACACTTGGATGATACAAATGACAAGGCATCCTTTCTATATATAGGAGTTTAAGGGGTCATAATGTAATTAGAGCTATCATAATAATAATAATGTAAGGGAACAACAATAACAATAGTGGGCTACTATGGGGCACAATAATAACAATATGGGACTACATGGGCACAAAAATACAATAAAGGGGTTTCACTAATAACAATAATGGGTTACACTAGTAGTGTAGGGACCTAACATGAACAAACATAACACCATGTGTGTTAGACAATTTCTCACCCTAGTGCACGATGGGTGTCTCTAGATGGGAGAACCCATCCCTATTACTGACATGTTGATCCACCGGATTACCTTGTTTCCCTATGAAGATGTGGATCTAGCAGAATATTTTGGAGGAAAAACAAAAGGGAAGCAACTTGCGAATCAGATGAAGAGAAATTTCGGGCTAGTTAAGAAGTCATGTGGATATTCCATCCGCTCCATTTCATACAAAGTGGTGTCATTCTCCGCATAGATTTTGGCATGCAAGATCATGTGAAAGTGTCATAGAGATGAGGTTCTGGCACTAGTAATATCCTTAGCTATGCAATGTGCCAAAGGAGTCCAGTACAACTGGTCTCAGTACTTGTGCAAGGAATTTTGGCAAACTGTCGCGAGGCCCAGGATGACGGCTAGGCATTTCATTATGCCTAGTTATTATTATTTATAGTCTTGGAGCATGGAGGATGTTGTAGGATAGTCAGTTTCCTCCTCAAGACCCAAAACTTCCAGAGGCAGTGAAGTTCACTTCACTCTGGGCAACCAAAGATGTAGCACGGGTCATAGAGACCAAGTTATTTTTGGTGCTTGTGGAGATGGACCTATGCACGGTGATCAACCAAAGTTTGAGGCTATCACCTATCTTATACAAGCAACTTAAGCCCTATGCATAATTAAAATTTGATTTCCACAATGTATCCATTTGCGCACGACGGGATCAGAAGAAGGTATGGTATAAGTTACCTTACCTTGTTTGTGAGGCAGATGTCCAAGATATCATTGGTAAATGGCCAATGGAGTGGTTGGTTCCATCAGATCTAGGTGCAAGACTGAGTAAGGCAGCACTACATAGTCCTTGCCACTAGCCAAACAAAAGGAAGCCCAACAGGCTACAACTTGGAAGAAAGCAACGTAGCAGAAGGAAGTTGTGGCTAAGGAGGTCGTTGATAAGGAAGATGTTGCTAAGGCTGTTGCTAAGAAAAAGTGAGAGGACAAGGAGACCATAATAGAGGTTGAGGAGTCTAAATCCCAACATACATAGGATAAGGAGGAGTCAGATGCCAAAGAAGGTGGTGGTGTGCAGTAGAGAACCACCTTTCTAGTAAATAAGAGACCGAAGCAGACAACCTTAGGGCTAGGAAAGAAACAGAAGTCCACCAAATTCTCCCAGGAGGATCCACTAGTCCTCACTAAGGGAGACTTAGAATAGATTGGAGATAAGGTCCAAGATATGACAACAGAGCTATGGACCTAATTTGAGAAGCAATACTAGTAGGCACTAAGAAATGTGTAGAAGGATCTGTGCGACCTAAAGATCTAGACAGGGTGACTACAAGGGAGCATAGGTCAGGCAAGCAATACTCTAGCAAACCTGTAGCAAGCGAGTGCAATAGTACTAGACACAGATCAGACTTTGGATCTTCGAGTGATCCACTTTATGGACGGGACCCATGCACACCCAATCAGAAGAGGCCAATGCCCATTTGTCACAGCTTAAGGATCTAGGCATCAACCTTGCTACACTCCCTATCCAGACTCTACATGAATTGTACCAAGGTGTTTCCAATGAGCTGTGCATTAGGGAGCAGTGGGCACTGCTAGTAATTAGTGAAGTTAACACCAATAACCAATAGATATTCCAAGAAAAGGTGTAGGCACTGAAGGAGAAAGAAGGGTTTTTTGCACAGCTAGAACTTAGAAGCAATGATTACATAGGCATGTAATGTGATGCTTGAATTCAACATTTTAGGAGAAGCTCGTTGTGGCAGATATTAGCTCTGCAATTGAAGATGCAACCGATGACTTCGCCATAGGTTCGGTAGTAGCGCGGAGCATCCATCAAGGGAGGAATGGCCACATTATATGCAACAGTCAAGGACTGCACAAAGTTATTTGAGCAGGCCATGGAGCTTTGAACATCTTTGCAGGAAGACCCTACTCTACAGAAAACTAGCACTGATCTTAGAGAAAAGCAACAACAATTTGATGAAATAAGGTTGATTGCGCACACTTTAGCGCAAGTATAGTGGTTGGCACGATTTTAGGAAAGAAAGAAGCTACATACTGAAATTGAAGAGATGCACTGAAAAGAGGCCATTCTTAGGGCCATAACCCAACCTTAGACAGAGGAAGCTAGCCAACTCAATCTTTCAGTACAAAACAAGTTAAAGGGAATACAGCAAACTCAAAGGACAATGGGCCTCATGGTGGAAGTCCCCACTATAGAGAAGCTATTCAAGGAGGTGCAACAGGTAGAAATGTAGGGAACCCCTGATCTGTAGGTTCTGAAGTTGGAGTTTCATGAACTCCAAGCATATATTGAAGCGCCAGCGCAATGACTCAAGGATGAGTCACCAAATTGTGTTGTGGGCCTGTTGGGATGGGGTGCCTAGGTAAATTTTGTTAAATTTTGTAAGTCCTTTTTGTAAAGATGTAAGGTCTCTGCGATTTGTGGAAGTGGAGCATGAAGATAGTAAAATTCAAAAGGGATTTAGTCTCTTAGGTGGGTAGGTGATAGGAAGGTTTTTATACCCTCCCATGGTCTATGGGCCATAGTATTGTAAGAGAAAAGGCTATAAATGGAAGAGTCATACCAAGTCTAAGGGAGAACTCATGGTTAGAAATATTTGAAAGGTAAAGTAAGCTAAGGCAGGAAAGATCTGTGTCTTATACTTAGGTGAAGGGGAAGGCTCCTGCAGCTGAGTGTACATATACCTTGGTAAATCTGTAGGTTGAGTGCACAAGCCCCTGCAGATGAGTGTGTAGTGAAAAAGAGTTTGTATCTAAGTGATTACATCTAATAAAGACTGTTTTGATCCAATACTTGGGCATATGTGTATTATTTCCTACTTCTGCAAGTTTCTGTATTTTACCTTTGTATTACAATTCATATGAAAAAATGTTTATCTTTTGCATGAAAATGGTGTTCAATATAAATATACATATTTATGAATATTGCATGACCTTCACGATGGTATAGATACTGTTTAAGTGAATCACTGTAATTATCTGTCTCAGAAGGGTTAGGGTTCGTGAAAATAGAAATATGCCCTAGAAGCCACAGGAACCTATAAAACATGCCTCTGGATGCAAAAACCCGGTTCTGCCATCTTCCAATACTACTTCAAGTGAGACTACAACCTCTTCTATGTTGGTTGTTTCCAAAAGGGCCAATAGTTTAGGGTTTTGTTGGTTGGCGCATATAACTTTGAACCTGGGTAAGGCCCCAAAAAGCCAACAAATACCCCTTAAATAGATAGTTTCTTCTCGCTCATTGGAGTTGGGAATTTCATAAGTTCCTTATATTTAGATAGAGCATGATATGCGAGGAATTGGATGATGGCTAATGATGGGAGTCGAGATAAGGCCAGGCCATTTTTAAAACACTTTACTTGTCCTAGCTATCTTTTGCAATTTATCTTTTCTTTCATTTGTGGATATAAAATCTTTTATATTTTTTTAAACTACAATAACCTCTTCTAGGCCCTTAATTAAAGATGAGGATGAAGGTTTCTAATACCAGTGACAAATGACAATCAACCCAAAAAATGGAAGTGGATATAAAGGATTGTTTTAAAGTGATAAGTTTGAATTACCTTGGGCATGTTGTATCAATTAGTTCCTCCTATTTGTACACCTCCTATGTAATGAAAAGGAAAGGCCTTAGGTAAGTTCACATTGGACTAAGGACAAAGGAATCACCTTCTAGGTGAAGCATGGGAACATGGATACAATCAAGAGCAGTAAATCATCTACCTAAACCTGTGATTCATATTAGAATTCCCTTAACATTAAATGAGAGAAGGTGATTACATAAATTGGTAGTGTACCTTATAATATATGACCCACCTTCATGTATGCTAGGTGAGGAAGAAAGCATTGACCAAAAATATGTGGAGAGCTCTAAGGAATAACTATATGTCGATCATATTAAGGTTGTTGGCTATTAGGTTTTCATTTAGGAGAAAACTTTTCTCCTAGTGGTTATCCACTTGGGTGGGAAATAGTCACCTTGTTAGAACTTAGATGTAATATATAACAAGCTATAGGCATTTAACTGTTCATTATATTCAATAAACATCAATTTTTTTCATTTTGGATCCAAGTTGATATTTTCTCATATAGAATTATAACATATGAAACTAGAGATTTTTGTTTTCAAGTTGAAACCATGCAGTTTTCTTGTGGACTAAGCTTCCATTGGTGTGACATTCCATCCTGCCTTTTGTATGATTCCTCTTGATATGGTACACTATAGTGTGCACTCCTTTCACTCAATACTTGTTTTGAACTTCCATTCATCTTAACAATCATCCTATTTTTTCCTTCTCACATCCCTAATTTTTTGAGGTGTATATGTTGTAGAAACAAGTGTTTGGATGCCTTCCTCCTTACAAATTTGACGAATTCATTAGAGTGGAACAAAATCAACTCTCAGAATGAATGATCTTTATAATTTACTTGATTTCTTTTCTTTTGTCTTAATATTCTTAAATCGAGCATATGCATCTGACTTTAATTAAGAAAGTAAACCCACATATTCCTAGAGGAAAAATCTACAAAGAGAAAAAAATACATTGTACCAAATATTTAAAGTCACCTCGATGGACCACAAATGTCATAGTTGACCAGTTCCAACATTTCCTTAGCCCTTCAAGTATTCTCCTCATATAAATCTAATCTATATTTATTTCTAGCTAAAGAATATTTGCAAAGATACCCCTTTTCATCTACATCTAGCAAACCAAGCACCATAGTTCAGCCAAAAATAATTTAAAACAATCTACATGTTGGAAACATTTATTTTCACATCTTATAAATAAAAAATTCAACTCTCAAAATAAGTTCCCTATTCTTCTAACCATAGTATATCTATAGTGATCCATTAGCTTGTCGATATTCCATGATGTTGTCTTCATTTTCTTATGCTTTCTAGGGCATCAAATGAGTTAGAAGTTGTCCATCAAAAAATTAGTGAAATAGTTATGCAAGCTTGGAATCCTTGTATTTTTTAAGGCCTCCATGGGATCTTGTGAGGTATACAAATTAAAGAGTGGATGAGGTGAGCAAGGCCTCTTGTTTACATTTGTTTAGGAAGGTCTTTCAGAAGAACAAGTTGGGTTTTTGTTTTTTTTATAAAAGGCTTATGGCCTACTAATGGCATGTGTGACATTGGCAGGTGGTTAAGAATTTGGACATGTCTAGCTAGATCAGGACTTATTGTTCTGTGTCTTATTTATTCTCACCTATGTTCAACATTTATTTAGGAAGATTTTGAGTGTTTGGTTGAGCATGAGGAGCTTAGGGTTGTCAGTTTTCTGCTTTTGACATAAAGGAATGTTTTCAAATCTTGTGGTCAAGGGTATGACACCTAAAATGTGTGTTGGGTATATTATTATAGTGCATTGGATGGTGGAACATTTTATCCAGAATAAGAGCATGTTCTTCGAGGTCCATGGACATATTGACCTTGATATAGATACATTTTTACATCGCAAGGTTGTAAAACCTTAGTCTTGTGATACTTAAACTCCTTAATAGGATTGGTTAGAATGGCCAAAATTGTATAGGTAAGCTTTAGAATTCAATCCATATCAGGCAATTTAATTGAAAAATTTTCTCAACAAAACATCTTTGGCCCAAGGCTACTTGGAAGTAGGAAGTAGGAATGGGAGCGAAAAATTTTAGAAACTTCTAGGTCGGGAAACATTGAATGTATTTTTTTGTTGTGTATTCAATTGTCTTTTGTTCCACTATTGCTATGGAAAATCCATGTAAGCATTTTCAAACTGTGACATTCACCAATTTTTTCTATGCCAGGATACTTGACATTTCTCTTCATATTCAAAATATTGGGAGTGTTATCTCCATCCATAATATTCTTCTCCAAATATTGCAATAGTGCAGTGTTCATCAAAGACAAATATAATAATCACTCTCAAGGAAAGTCATAAGGACTAACCTCTTTTGGTACATAATCCTTAGCACAAAATGTAGTGTGAATCGAGGGTTCAGACCTAATAGCGACTCAAGTGATCGAAGGGTCCGATGATTTATTTTAAAGCACAGGGTAAACGAAACATTCCTCTCAGCGAGATCACCATCCTTTAGGGATCCCCAACACTCCTAAACCAACTTCAGGGGTGGAACTTGCACGAGAATTAACATACAGAGCAATGTTGACATTCAAAATTCAAACATGATCTAATGATCTTAATTGGTTCTGAGGCCAAGAAGAGGGCTCGTTCTATTCAGAGTACTACATGTCGTAGCACGGTTGGGCCACCTTCCAAATGGGCTCCTCCCATTGGATCCTCATGACCATAGGCTACGGGGCCTAAAGGTAAAGGTAAAGTTAAAAATTGATTGTCCACTCTCATTCCTATTCTCCACTTCCCTTTATTTTGACCAACCCTAAGTCGCCATGTATCCCCTACTCTAATTCCTAAGCCTACCACTTGTACAATTGTGCTCCTTTTACTATATAATAACTTGTCTCTCAAACATACCTTTCTTGATAGCTACTATACAATCTCAGAGAGAATATCCTCCTCCTGATCTGTGCAGGACCTCCTGCTCCGCGTACCTGAAACATATAAGGACTACTTTCAATGTCGCTTTCAGACACTCCTACAGGCTCCAAGTAAACCAACCACCTACATTTTTACTTTTGTTCACTCAATAAAATGAATCAAACTATGCTCGCAACCCCTAAAACCCATGAGGTCAAGTCTCCTGGTGTCGAGGCCTTAATGGATTATGAGAGTCAAATTGTATATCCCACTTATCCTTATCTATTCACCGACCTCTGCTTTGAACTATTTTCTATCCATGTGAGGGAAGAAGGCCCTTTTAGGTTTGTCGACTTTGGTTTTTATTTTCAAATCGCACCTTCAATTCATCATTCCCTTGAATTTATATCCTCTCTTTCCACAACATATCAAGAATATAAGAACTACCTTGTTTCTACCTCTGGGACTAAAATCTTGGAAGTAACTCCTACCTTGACACAAAGGGCTTTAATTTTCCTTGTTTCTTCCACAACACAATCTTTCACCAATGCTACCCTAGTTCAGCATTTCGTTACTCTCCCTCCCAGTGAACAATAGTTCTTCTTGGACCAAATCTTTGCTCCTAAATTTAAATCCCTTCCACAGAGGAATATTTCCCAATGACCCTCTTCCAGGAGTCCATTCAACCCATCTTTTCTGTAATTTCCTGTTTGATGGGTGAAGATAGCTCGCACATGATAAATAAGGCCATCCTAGGATGTCCGCATAAAATGAAACAACCTAGTTTCTTTCTCAACGCCCCTCTCTACCTATCCGCGACCATATGTTTTCAACTTCATTTTTTCCTCGCATCTTCTTACTTTTGTTACGATTCCATTCTATTTTACATGTTCATGTATACCCATATTGAAGAATTTCAATGTTTAGACCTTCAAGTGTTTTCTTCCAACAAGAAATAAAAATTTGTGTTTGACTAGAATATCTCTCTGAGAAGAAGACCTAGCTTGGGCGGGTATTCCCAATTCATCTCAACCTTCATGGCCATCACATACAAGACCAACAATAGGGAGTATCTAGGTAGTGTTGAGGAAAAAAAATATCATGGGAGAGATCAAGAGCCTCATGATAGAGTAAAATGTTCCAGTGTAATACTACTGAACAATTTTCCCTATCTTCACTCAGGCACTGACATACTACCATGTTGTACTATAGTCTTATAAATTAATGACCACAAAATTCCACTTTACCTAAGAATACACTTCAGTTGATGTAAGACTCTTGCATTAAGTTTGCTTGATGAATGTTTATTCAAAATGAGAGTAAATATTAGATTCCTTAGAGTGTTTGTTTGACACAACCAGGCTTACAAAGATCCTTGATGGGGGCACTGCTATGAAAGGTAAAATGAGGATCCAAGAAATGACAGAGGTAATATTTGGTTTGTAGGGGAATCATCCTACCAATTCCACGAAAAAAAATGTCTTTAGTAGTTGAGCAGTTAGTTGAAAACCTTGTGTTTGATTCGTTTGTCCTTTCCCATAGAGCATGAATTTTTTATCAATAAATTATGCCATATATTTACATTGTTAGTGATCTATTTATCTCTATCAGGTCAAATGTTGCATCCTATGCTAATTATTTTTTTGGTGATTGTGGATCAACCACTCTGTAATCAGTTATAAAGGATTGGTTCACATCCACATGGTGGCCTATTTTGATGTCATTGCCAAAGGAGTTTATTGTTTGAGGTCTGACTAATTGACAGACCAATATTTATAGGTTAATTATGTACAAAGGATGGAAACTTCTTTAATGGATTAAAATGTGCTTTGACATCAACAAAATGCATTAAAATATTCACCTTGTCAAAAATTGGGTTCTTTTTGGGTGAGCTTTATAGTTAGTAGAGCACATCGAAGCAACATAAACAATCACAGTGCAAGATAAAATGGATCTAACGAATTTCGAATGTTGAATCTTGTTTTGTAGCTTGTGAGGGTTTGATGTATGGGGTTTGGTTCCTTTTGCACACTTTGAATCGACTCTATTTGTGTCATTTTGGACCTAGTTTCACGTGGGATAGGATTTTAATTATTTTGGACCTGGCTTCACATGGGATATGATTTAATGTCATGGAATTGGGTTAATTTTTTTGATCGAGGATTTGAGCATTCAATTTAGTAGATGAGGGAATTTTTGGATTATTGCTTAGTCTAAAATTTGATCTAATGAAGTTGTGTCTGCAAGAGAGATTCATTCCTAACATGTTTTGGGGGTCGTATCTCTAAGTGCTTTGTAAATATGTGTAATGAAATTTTCATTATGGGATTTTTTAAGTATGTGAATTACTGGGATTGTTGATTATTCATATGCACAAATGTAAAATTACATTCATGGAGAAATCTTAGCAAGACAACCCGTGCTTGTATAAATTCAATTTTTCTTTCTTTAGATTTCTCGCAAGTAGAAGAATGCACAACTTCTTGTATTTCTTTTAAATTTTAATTGGTTCTGTTTTGGGGTTTTCTATAAGGTCATGTTTTCGACTCTTGTGGAATCATCACCTACATTAGCTGGGTGATCACAGGCTCAAAAACACTTCCTTGCACCCACTTTGGTAAGTTTTACACATGAGTTCAAATGTTCTAGACTCATTCCCTGAAAGACAATGCGGAGCCCTATGACTATGTATCACTGAAACTAACCCTATGAGAAAATTGGTAGTTCAGACTTCCTGATTATGTTGACTTAAAGTCATGGTTCTGCTAGCAAAACAAAACAACGTAGGAGAAAATATAAACTAGATGACTATCTGATTGTCATTATTTGGGGTGAGATTGTGCATGAACTCAAAATTTGACATATTTCTGCCATGGATTATGAAATATACAAATATTCCCTTCCATCAAAAATCAAGTGTGAATGGAAGCTCAACCACTTAAAGGATATCATGTATGTGAATGTTGATACAATTTTGAACAATTTTTTATCTTCTACTGATACATACAGCTAAAGACAAAGACAACCTAAGAATATTACTTTTTTTGTAAAAAGGACAACCAAATATGTGGACAACCAATTTTGGGGTTTTCAGAAATTTTGAGAAGCATTATATGTGTTGTAATAATTTTTTTTGCTTTTGATTTAATGGTAAGTAAAGTATGCCTCCTGTTTTCAAGGTGGAAAATTAATTTATTATAATCGAGTCTCATTTTATTATGTTTTATGTTTCTCTTAGTGCTTCTTGGTTCCATATTCTTTAGTGAAGAGTCTTTCATGTTGAAACCTTAAAGTTAAGAAAGGATTGTTATAATTGATTTTACCTACAAGATTAGAGTTTTATTTTTATTCCAATATTTGTAGGTGGAAACTCATAATCATTGTGACAAGTCATAATATAGGAAGCTATGTTACTACTGTACACATTTTTCACCCTGTTGTGCTATCCAACAACCCCCCATTTATTAATAGTAATAGTCAATATTATATTAATAAATGGGGACCCTTTAAAAAATTCTTCCAAAAATAAGTTTAGCATTTAGGCATTTTTCTTGTTAATTTTTGGAATAAAGCAAGATATCAAGATAAAACCTTTTGAAAAAGCTAGAAAATGTTCATCTTTTCGCATATCGCACAATAAAGTGTGTCAAAAGCCTTAATATCCATCAAAACTAGTGAAAAGAAATCAAAAGAGAACATCGTGCTAAAAAACCTTGAAAGTATTAGGTTTCCCATGTGAACTAAGTTCTAAGGCATTTCTTATTAAAATAAGGCCCACCTCGCAAATCACCACTTGCAAGGGGCACACCTTAACAAAGTATCTTAAACCATGTGATATGGAAGATTGTGATGATAGAATCTCCCTTGTCAAATTGCATTAAGAACACTTAAGAGAAGCCAAAAACCTTATCATCATGCGAGATTGTGAAATGTGGTTGAAGACCCGGACCCGATTCTGAAATATGTTATAAACAAACACTCAATCCGTTGCTTAAGAAAAAAGGGATTTAAATAGGAAATCCTAACAAATAAGCTATGCTTTGAAAACGATAATGAGCATCCCACATTTCACATCCTGCAAAAACTAAAGAAATGTTAAATAAAGTGCATAACCATAATGTGATAATGCGATTTGTGATATTGAATCGCAATCACAAAATCGACATTTCCACAATTTAAAGGCTCGCTGCCCTATAAATTTTCTTCCCCGACTTATGATCCAGAGCATTAATGAGCAATAAAGCTAGGGATAAGGAGCCATTAGTGGGCATTTAGTAAGGGTTAACAACATTTATGTTTCAAAGGAAGTTCAACGTGATACAGTATCTTCTCACCTGCGTTCAAATAAAAACTCCTCTCTTATCACTTTTTCAAAGTTATCTGCATCATTCATTCTTATGTTAATTCTTATCTCTCTATATCTGATAGCTTCTGTTTTGCTCCATTTTTAGGAAAAATGCACAAAAAAGAGTCATTGGGAGCAATGGCAAAGAGGGCAAGGTAGCCGTGTCTGAAAAATAAAAAAATGACTCTGTTATTCTCTACTACTACATGTAGTAGAGACGTAGGAACCTCTACATGGGAAATCATGTATGATTTATTAGAAGAAGAGCAACCAAGACCTCTAGTAACAAAGGCCATATCCCATGGTCATGCTTCCTTAGACACCTCCATATTCAAGACAACGTGCTCATTTCTACACTGCATAGCCGCAAGACCAAAGATAATTCCATATACATATATGGTCAAGTGGATAATTTATCAGGTGCATGTCTCAGACAAAGAATTTAAGAATAGCAGTAAGGAGGTTATGGGATCTTTTTCACCAGACAACCTGTAGCTTATGTATAATTTGCCAGAGCCACATATGTTCTACAGCAAACAGTTCCTTGAGAAATTTTCTAAGGAGAATGAAGACCCATTAGACATCACGTGAACCTCGATGCAAAAAGAAGGCAAGATCAAAAAGGATAAAACAGGAATGTATTCTACAACATCTATATCTCCCCCTTGTAGTTTTGCAGCAGCCATACTGTGTAGAATGTTCAACAAGCCCGATAGTACCAAATTTTCCCCAGAATGGTTGCCATTAATAGATGCAGCCGTAAATGCAACAATAATGAATTGGGACCAAATTTTGTCTGATAATTTTTCAAAATCCATAATGGAGTATAGGAGAAAGCGAAGTATCTCTTCTAGGGTTTACCCTCCATTTTTCACGAGTGCCTATATAATGGACACTATATGTTTTCGTTCCAAATTTCCTATCATGGGATGGAAGTGGACTTTGAAAGACCCGCTTCCCATTCATATATATCATAAGAATATGAGGGAGTCTTAGTTTCACCCCCATTTTTACAGAATTTGTCAAGGAGTTATGTTGCCTATTCATAAACAGGTCTACAATAGGAATGCCCCTAGATGTTCTAGAGAATTTGAGGTAGATATCCTACCTATAGCCATATGGTTTGGGGAGGAGACATTTACATATATTAGAGTATTCATGAGCATTACTTCATCGCATGTCCTCCCATACTATGTCCCTGATAAGTTGATGACTAGGGAGATAACCTACCAAACGCTAGAGAAGGTGGGCTGAGAAAAGGATTGAAGGAACGAAAAAAAGGCCATTTGGCCTACATTTCTGTTGCAATGTGGTGCATTTGCACTACATGAGTTTGGACATGTATGCAAGGAAGTAGAGATTATGAAATCTCTGAAATTGGCTGCATTCCTAGGAATACAGTATGACCCAAATGGCACCACCAAAGACTTTACTACTATTGTGAAAGTGAAAATATTCACCCATGAGGAAGATGCATTCAATGACATCTTCTTACAAAAAGAGACATTTTCGGAAGTAAAGCATATGGCATCACCACTGTTTGCCCCAGATGCTATTTAGGCCCCAAGAATATAGAGAGAGGAGATTATTACAAGTCCCATTGGATCTACTATAGATTTAACCAATAAGGGAGCCAACTCACAGTGTACGCTTAGAGGAAAGCTCTAGAGAAAATTCTAAAGATAATTTCAAAGAAAAGTCCAAGGAGAAGTCTACCCATGAGTCAGAGCACTCACAGAAACAGTCCTAGAATGGGAGTAGTAAGAACAAAGAGTTCGAAAGGGACATAGCCTTAACTACAGAGAAAGAAGTCGAGCAAACCTTGGCGAAGAAACAGGCTGAAATTCACTCTACCTCCATCCAATTGGCAAAAAATCTAGTTATTGATTTAGAAAATGAATGGGAGCATTTTAATAAAAAGCTCCATACAAAAGAACAAACATCTGAAGTAAAGACTCCACAGCATAGATCAACTCAAGAAGTTACAGTGGACAAAACTATAAGCACTCAAGATGTAGAGCACATTCCTGCCACCCCCACTTTTGAAATTGTTTTGTGAATTGAGGAAATTCCTCCCTTATATGTGTTTTATAGCCCTGCCCATAAAGTTGTCATCAAAAGGTAGATGAAGGAAAGAAAGTTGGATGTTGTAGCTGTTACCACTCCCGACAATGAACCAATGGATATTGTCTAGAAAGATTCACCCATGGACCCATCTGAGAACCTTACGAGACCGTCACAATTTGTGGGAGCCTATGCTACGACAACTATTGATAAAGAAGGAGAGGTCCAAATACTACTAAAAGAAAAGGAACAAAGGATCCTACTATTGGAACAACAATTAGAGCAAGAAAAATCTAACCAACAAGCAGAGTTACAAATTTCCAAACTATAGCAGGAGTTTGAACATGTGAAAATACAACATCAAGCCAGCCCAGCAAAAAAGGATGTGTGGATTCAAGCTATGAAAAAGAAGTATAAAGATAGTCTGCAAATTGATCAGTTTGTAAAAGAAGCACTCAACCTTAACGCAAAACTAATGCAACAAAAGGAACTTTTGTACCAGGAAATCTCGCAAATAAATCCTTATTGCGAGATCAGTGATAAGCTAACAAGCCAAGTCATCAACATAAGGCTTGAGTATGATAAAATAAATAAAAGGGTTTCTAACTTTATCACCTGGCAAGAATCAGAAGATGGGAGAAAGGCTAATTTTCCAAAATTGGAGGAATCACATAAATAAATTCTATTTACAAATTGGGATTCTCGGCTCAAGAAAGAAAAAGGGCAACAACGGTCGCAACAATAGCAACAAACAACATCATTGAAGCCATTAATGAAAATGTACATGGCGCCATCTTGGTTGTAGAATCTATACCAGTATTTCTTCCAAACGTTAATCAACTGGAGCAACAATGGAGACGAGCAACAAAGGAAAGGGAGGAGGTGATCAGATAAATGAGCAAGCTGAAATGGGGGCATACTGGAAATTCTAAGTCATTCTATATAGCTAGTGGATGATCATGTGATGCATAACCACTTCCACATAGAAAATGGTGCCAACATTGATGGATGTTGTATTTACTAGACAATTGAAATCTATGCTCGGCCAACTGAAACAGCTCAAACCAATGACAAATATCTGTGATCTTAAGGATCAAATGAAAAGGAGTTAGTTAACTTGTTTTATTTCAATTTTAGTTTCATTTCTCATAATCTGAGGAAGGTCATTTAAACCTCCCGAGCTATTTTTGTAATAATCTATTTTAGGACCTATAGTTATAGTATTTAAACCCCTCTCATGCATTTAGAGAGGGGTCAAGAAATTTTAGTAGAAACATTCTTCAAAGTATGCACTTTTGTACCTTTGAGGATATTCTAGTGGAATGAATGGAACATGATCTATTTTCTTTTATATCTAGCACGTTCTACTAAAATTGTAATTTTGCACTCTTATATGATGTTGGATTGGTTGGAATTAGATCGATATTGTTGAAACACATGAGCATAACTTATTACAAATGGTACTGTTATATTGTGATTTTGTTTTATTTATGTATCAGGCAATAAATTTTCTTCAATTGCTTTATGCATGAGAGTTTGAATTTTGGTTAGCATTATTGCACTTTTGTATGGTGTTGGCTTTAATTTCCTGCTGAATACATGAACGATTCTATATGTGATATATCTCTCACAATCATTTTGGCTAGCTGTTTATCCAAAATGATTATTGTTAAATGATTTCACTTCTTGTTGCGGTTGAATGACCTTTATTACCAATTGCTATAGGATATTATTGTAGATCGCATATTTTACTTTTACTCCTGAGTATAGTTATAGTTAGATAGTGTTTAAAACTAGGATATATGCATGTGATTAATAGTTTATATTAGATTACACTTAGCTAAATCATTCCCCCATTACATCATATATCACCCCATCAACACTGCCAAAATCTCTTTTCGGGAAACTGGCCCCATTATCCCCAGTCAAAGCCACTACACCAAGCGGAAAAGGAGCTACCAACCAAGGTCTAGACTCGGTGGTTTTCCCCCATGTAGCAATGATTTTCGAGGCTTCGACATTTTGGCACTAGAAGTAGGGCCTAACTATGAATCACAAGTAAATTCAAACCAACAGGCCATTCCAAGAGTAAAACTCCCTCGCCCTCACCTCCAACTTCTTGATCGCATTCCAAATCTCTGAATCCTAAGCGAGAAGTTGTAAACACACCCTTAGAACCCACTATTGAAATTCCATAGAAACTAGATCATTCTTCCTCTATAGAAACCCCTGAAGTCCAATCTCTAATTCATAAGTTATAGGGGATTTCGATATCTCAAGAAGAATCTAAGTTATCCCAAGATAACGTTACTTCCCAATTTCCCTCATCTCAATGGTTAACTAGAGCACATAGTGAAAAGTTTGGGATTCCCCCATTTGAATTCCCTCTACCAAGCCATAAGAGGGCTAAAAAGACACCATATGAATCCCATATTGAGGTTCTCTCATCATCACCTCAATCATCTTCATTCGTTCCATCCATTTCATCACAAAATCAATCACCCACCTCACAACTCCAGATCGTGATTTACACAGGTATTGGAACTCAACCCTCCTCTACCCAATCACCTTCAATGACTAGAACATATTCTTCTATGCAGACACCAACAATGGATAAAAATCCTCCAAGGCCATGGACAAATCCAGGAGCTGTAAGAATGGTAGGACATTTACATCCATTGCAATCTCATCTCGAAAAATGGGACCAAAGTTCAATACTAATAATCGCCTATTCGATGAGGAAAACATCAACAATTTTATGTTGTATTCTAAATGTAGTAGTAGAAGAAGATACAATTGTAAGAATATTTCCTTATACTTTACAAGGATCAGCAGGATCATGGTACTTTCATTACCATCAGGTTCTATAGATAGTTGGGAGGCCTTCCAAGAATAGTTCCTAACCAAATTTGGAGATGACAGATCCACAACTACCCTAATCAATGATCTCTCCAATTTGAAAGTTGAACCTAAGGAATCGATTAAATACTTCAATTCTTGATTTAAAAAATTATTGAATAAAATACCAGCGACATCCAAGCCTAGTGATGAAGTCCAAAATGAGTGGTACATTTTTTCTCTCCCTTCAAACACAACTATTTTCGTCGATAGGGCTGCCAAACCAACTTTGGCAGAAAACATGAAAGAAGCAATAGCCGTAGAAAAATGAATTCTAGCCCTAGATAAGAAAAATGCTTTAGAATAATGAAAATCCAAGAAAGTGACTTTTAGGGATGAATCCGAGAAAAAAGCACCTAAAGATCCTTTTGATCTTGAGGTTTACAAAAAGTCCTCAAAACCATGTCTAATTAAATGGTTGATATCAAGAAACAAGTAGCAGAGACTTCCTCCAAGAAATATTTTAGACCATATAAAAGGAATTCCTCTATTGATCCTAAGCTTCCAAATGTTATATCGAATGTTGAATCGAATGGAGAGGAAGATGAAGTCTCAACAACTGAAGAACAAACAGATGATGAGGAAGTGATCGAGTTACAAGGGATGTGGGATTTTATCCTTCCCAATGAAGAAACACAAGAAGCACTACCTATTGCAACCCAAAGTAGAGGCTCTGTTGATTTATCTCAAACAAATCCAAAGCAGAAGGTATCAACTCTAGCTCCCAAGGACAAAACAACAAGTCCCCTTCCAAATCTATGTAAACCGCTCAACTTTAATCAAATTCTTCACCTCCATGCAAGACCCTGGTAGTATCTAATGAAATGGAATACAACATTGTGGTTGATATGAAAATGACTAGGGAAAATATTACCTTTCATGAGCTTAGCAAGCTGAAACATCAACAAAAACTACTACTCAAAGAACTCAAATTGGTCCCTACTTCACCTCTTCCTACCATTGTAGTCTAACAAGTTGTTCGAGAAATGGGAAGGCCCCCTAGTACTTCATTAGATAGAATTGATCCCATCGATATTTCTCTAATCAGAGGAAGATCTAAATCCCACACTCCTCCATTTTTGTTGACTTTTGAAATTTTCAACAAAAATCTACACAACTATTTAGTTGACTCTGGAGCTTCATCTAATATTTTACCAAGAACAGTAATTGAATGTTTAGCCTCAAAAATCTGTTGTGTGCATTGTGCAATTAGACCAATCCCAACTCGAAGTTATAGGATAACTTAATCAAGTTACCATTAGACTTCCATTGAAACGTAAAGTTTGTCAAGTCATTGACATTCTTGTAGCTGATATTCTCGAGTTCTACAGCTTAATCCTTAATAGAGACTAGTCAGAGAAGCTCCATGGTTATTTTGTCACTGACTGGTCTCACATGTGGCTTCCCTATAATGGCTAGACAAATCAAATAAGGGTTGATCACGAAAAACATCAAAAGCATATTGTTACAGAATTAGAAGGAAAGAACGAACCAGTCACGTATAGCAGTAATATCATCGGAAACTACTCAGCTGAATCATTTCTAGGAAATTTCAATGCAGATAGTTCACATTTCTCGGAAAATTTTGTTGTATCACAAGTTGAAAAATTTTCTCAAACAGATACTTCTAAGTGTATAAATTTTGTAGATAAAATTGTAGTTAGCTCTTTATTTTGGAAATTGTTTTTTGACATATCGAAATCCAATGATGGAGCAGGAGCAGGATGCATGTTAGTTAGCCCAGAATGGGAAAAAACTATGTTAGCATGCAGACTTGAATTTGATTGCACAAACAACACTGCTGAATATGAAGCATTGGTTCAAGGCCTGTATAAAGCCATTGGCCTTAATATCAAACACCTACAAGTGTTTGGGGATTCAGAAATTGTGATAAAATAGGTAAGAAATACTATACATTGTTTGTCCAAACATTTGAAACATTATCAATCATTAGGCCAAGACCTTAATTTTCACTTTACAGCGTTTATTATTTCCCCTATCCCAAGACTCCAAAATGCAAGTGCCGATCTTTTGGCTAATGTGGCCTCCAAGCTCATTGCACCAAGAGATTACAATCCCGATCACTTTTCTATTGAATTGATTTTTAGGCCTTCTATGCTTGACAATGTCACCAATTCGCGAGTCTTTAATAATGATCGAGACATCATAAGATTTTTTACATCAGAAGGTTCTTATGATGACCAGATAATTGATGAAGATCAACATGATGGCCATCTTAAGAAAGGTGCAACAATGAATGTTATACCTAATTCTGTTGTTAAGCTAGAAGACCTATATGACCTTAAGGACAGATTCAAAAGATAGACCAACTCAAAACTTCAGATTTCAACTCTGAGGTTTGAATTGCTTAATCTTGGAACTAACCTTAAACCTCAAAATATCAATCTAGGTCTTAGTCTTACATCAGATGAAAAATCAACCTTTATACAATTGTTGAAGAAATATAAGAATGTCTTTGCTTGGAACTATGAAGATCTTAAAACATACGACACTTCTATAATTCAACATACCATCCCCATGACATCTGATGAAAAATTTGTGCAGCAAATATTGAGAAAGATTCATCCCAAATTAGAAAATCAAATTTAGTTTGAATTGAATAAATTGTTGAAAGCCAAGATTATTTTCCTGGTTAGACATTCCAGGTGGGTCTCCAATCTTGTCCCAATCAGAGAAAAGAATGGTGCTATTCAAATATGTATAGACTTCGGCAATCTAAATAAGGCTTGTCAAAAGGACATTTTTCCATTTCACCCTATGGAACAGATATTGCAATCAGTTGCAGGCTCAAAACTAATGTCTTTCCTGGATGGATTTTTGGGTTGTAATCACATTCTAGTACATCCAGATGACTGGCTAAAGACTACATTTAGAACCAAATGGGGCACCTACGCCTATTAAAAGATGCCATTTGGATTAATCAATGATGGTGCAACATTTCAAAGAGCCGTGGATATAGCTTTTTGGTGTCCGAGTGTGAATAAATTATTCCACCCTTTTCCACATTAATTCATCAATCCAGGTGTGTACAATTTTCAATGTAACATGCAAGGTATATGCCGAAACAAGGTTACATTCTTACATCAGCCAAGGATTTATGACTAAGAAATCAAAGCATCGTTGTAATAGGAATTAGAAAATAAATTGTAGAAGTTAAAAAGGCATTCACAGAAATAAATAGAGATCTGTAACAACAATAAAGAATGAACACACAATAAATGAAATAGCACACATGAAAGAAATATGTAGCCCCTGATCATAAGACTGCACCCAAATCTCTGATCAGGGTTGCGTTAATTCACAGCTAAGTAGAGAACATCAAAACTACTTGTATTTTATTAATATGTAAAAGAGTCGTTACAATATATATCTCTATGTGCCTAACCCTTCACACAGGAATAAAACCCCTTTTATACAAACACATGGGAATGACATATTCCCCAAAACCTGGCAACTAATGCCCAAAATATACAACAGTTTAGAACAACAACTAATTGTTGAGAGTGAGAACAAAAAAGATCCAAAATAGGCTTGAAAGTAGCTGTGAGTTGGTTATGTTGTTATAGCATTGCTGAATAGCTGTTGTGAACGTGGGACTACTGCTACAAACTATCAAGATGATACCTGTTCATCGAAAATTTGCGAGAATAACAAGTTTTAGTAGTTTGCATAGGAAAAACCCCTGTGACTTTACTTCATCAATTAAATATTCCAAGAGACATTAGAAAGAACGGTTACCTCATAGGTTTATCATAATAAATTCATATCAATTGGTGCAAAAGGATGAAAGGATGGGTGAAATGTAAGGAAAAGATAAGTCGATTTTGTGCCCAACATCTCCCCCCAACTAGCCTTCTGTATGCCCTCATGCAGCTCACTGCTTCTGCAGGTCTGGGTTAGAATGGTTGTGGTCCTCATGGAGCTGGGCGAGATCATACTCATCTGCCATGTCTGTTCCTGGGACCTTGTATCCTTTTGAGAGAAGAACATCCTTCCACTAATCATCTGGTACATTATATACTTGTATATGATGCTATGCTGGCAACTAAATGACGGGGAACCTAAGTCGGAGTCCCATCCATTGGACCCCACATGTTTGGACGCATGCAACATATCTTGGCACTCAACTTAGTGCTCGTGTAAAATTTGGAGTTCCAAAAGGTTCCTTGTTCTAGACAGATGTAGGTGACCTCATCCACCTTTTTTGACAACTATCAAGGGCCTCATCTTGAAACGTGACTATTTGTTTGACACAAAGATCAATACACCACTTATGTGTCCTCAACATCTGTTCTCTATTTCTCTCAATCTCTAAAATGGTGGTGTGCTTATTGTACATAGTTACAGACCATTCATTCTCTCCTCTCATCATAAGAGGCTTTTTGTTTTGATTTGACTCGGATGTATTAGAAGCCTTCTTCCAGTTTATTGAGTTGATAATATAGGAGTTGAGAGCCTTAAATGAATGTCCCCCACATATGCGACCGGATTAAACTCTTTTTCATCACGCATGAAGTATACATGCAGATAGAGCTCACACATCAAATGTTGGGTTACCAAGTCACGGATTCTCAATATACAGAGGAACTGTATGGAGTCCTCAATCTCATGACTAACCTCCTTCTTAATGCTTTCCAAACAGAAGAAAAGAAATTTCTCATGCAATAACAAGGCATAAGTAGAAGCAGGAGGGAAACATATCATTACCTGTTGTACCAGGTTGAACATTTGTTCTTTGTCAGCCTTGAATTCCAGCACTTGCCCTTCCAACCATTCTACTTTGAGCTACTATTTTGCATACCTCAACCATAATATGTCCACTTGCTTTACATACTCGAAGATAGCCTTAGACGACTACTCTTGGACTATTTTCACCTCATTCTGATAGTGGGTCACGGTGGATTTCCATGTTTGAATCTCAGTTGTTAAAGAAAATTCACGATCGTCGAACAAGTGCTCGATAGGATCCATTTGAGTAGCAGTAGAGGTCGCCGGCACATCATCTACCTGTATTTCTACTTCGACTAGCATAGCCTTAGGCTTCTTAGCCGATCATTATACTTCCTTACCTGCTTCTGAAGTCGATGCACCTACCTTCTCAGCCTTCAAACCTCATTTTTCAACCACATCATGTCTTTGAACTATAGTTGATATTTATTTTTGAAGGGCAGACTCCTTTGCTCAATCAATTCTATCCACTCCTGTGGTGAAGTAAAATTATAAGTGTGAACACAAACGAATTCCTCTAGCCCAATGATGGGTCTAGTCACAACAGATACATTCTATGGAATATTTCCTTAGGTTTGAATCAATCAAGAGAGCCTACCTCTTGGTTTATTATCTTGCTTGATGATGTTCTCACTTGCTCACTCCAGCAATCTCTCGCTTCCTTCTTCAAGCTCCTGAAACAAGTAAACAAGAAAACACAAACATAATAATAGACAAATTGCAATTCAACCTACTTAACAAGTCAAGAAACATTAAGACATGGATATGTAATATTACAAAACATGTAGGAAATCAATCAATAGTTGCATATATTAATATCAAAGAGAGATTACAACCATTCATCTTGACGTTGTAGTTTTCCTCTGACAAGACTAGGTACCCACACACTTCTATTAGAATTCCATGATGGCTTCAAATAATAATAGTTTTAAGGCTCTTTCCTTTAGGCTTCACTCCAAAAACACACTTCTCCCTCACACAACTAGATAGCTACAACTAGTAATAGCTTGCTTGTCTACTCCAAAATAGCATCAAAACTTTGCAACTATAACACTCACACTCAGCCAAAACTATCAATTGTGACTAGTTTGTGCTTGGGAAGAAGGGAGCTTTATACAGGAAATATGGATGGGAGATGGATTCTCTTCTCATGGGAGAAGGACTTATCCCTTGAGGTGGTTCCATCATTGTTATAGACATATTTGGGCACTGCAACCCCAATCTCATATGTCCATAAACCAAGGGCTTCTAAGCCCCTAAAATTGTTGTTACACACCCTAAACGAACAAGGTTAGCTGATTACATCATCTCCCAGAAGTTCTCCCTGAAAACTACTTAGAACTGGTCAAAACTAGACCATAAAGACTGCTCAGTGCTAAGGGTGCAATGCATCTCACCTACTACATGTAG
>APFE030145734.1:134043-182039 GCA_000404065.3 Pinus taeda | reverse complement strand
CATAAAGGAAAACACAAGTGACTTTAGTTTTTTTGTTTCTAAGATAGCTACCCATCTTAGTGGGACTAGCAGCTCTGAATGGACACTAGTTTTCCTGATAAAAATCATTATAGGGGAAAGGAGCCCAAACTGTCATCCTCAACCCCATCCAACCAAACCATTTACCAAACTTCTGTTACAGAACTTTTAGAGCTAGAAGCTTCAGCTATAATTTAAAAAACTTTCCATAATAGGACCAATATGACTGGAACACAGCTCTGTCACTCTATTCGGTGCCAAGAGTAGTGCTAATCTCTACACATCGGTGCAGGGGAGACAAAGGCCATTAGCGTCGGCCTTGTAAACTGGGAAAAACAGAAGTTTCAGGGGAAATGCTGCAAAAGGGAAATGATTTGCTCAAGAAGAGGAACACAATGGGAGTTTCTTCATGAAGGGAAATAATGTAGTGTTCACTGTATAGGTCCTCCAGGATCAAGGAATGGAGAGTATAGGGACAGTGACAAAATTTTGTGTAACAGATGCCCGCTAAAGCGTGAAGGCCGAACTAGAGTCAGGGATGAAATGCTTTATAAATCGGTGTAGGGAACTGGTCTGCCATTATAAAACCTAAAAGAAAGTACAGATACATCTACATAGACTGAGATCTCTGTCAAATGATACATGAATCATGGCATGGACGCAACCATCCAGAGAATGATCATTTAAATATATCCAAGTATGGGTGTAACCATCTATCAAGGAGGATCATAATGAAACCAAGGTATGGTTGCAGCCATCCAATAATGAGAAGGACCACATATGATAACTCATGGTCTGGTCACAGCTAACCATCTTATGGAGACATGTATATCATCATAATCATGTCACACTAATTCACAACCTGGACTTTTTGTGATCTGAGTCGAGGGTCTTGTGCTCTAACACGACCCAATCAAAGTACATATCCTAGCATGCGAATGGATATGTTGACATCGAACATGCTAGAAATTCACTTGTTTACCAGTCAATGATGTAAACTACTAACAAGCGTGAGAGAATCAACCAATAATGACAATGTTCCTCAATGTACTATCAGCACAATCCACGGAATGTGAATATAGGAACTAAAGTTGAACACCCATGAAATCACTCGATCGAAAGCCAATTATGTGTACTTGTCATCGAGTGCTATGAACTTGCCATTAGGGCATGCAAGCTCTAAGGTACTGGAAGGGAGTTTCTCGGTCAACTTCCCAGATAATGAGTTGAAGTCGACAAAAAGAAACTGTGTCGAAGGAGGGCCATAATGAATCCCACATCATTGATGTGCGATGAGAGGATACAAAATGATTTTGGATGATACAGAGAATTAGAGGTAAGTGTAACTACAGAAGGACAACTCTTGAACATATCGGCGACACAACTAGAAGTTAGGTAGCTTTTGGATCCATAGGATTGGTGGTCATGATGACGTAGCAGAGATCAAATGGAAGGAAAAAAAGAACAACCCAACCCAGGAAGGTCAATGATATAGAGGATGATGTCCCAACCCGACATGAAGCAGAGAGTGTCATGTTCAAGAGTGAGTTGCCAACACGACTGATAGATTTCCAAATTTTCCCCCACCATTTTTGGCGAGTATCCAAATTATTTTTTAATCGCAAGCTTGAAGGGGATAGCATATGCTTGCATTGTAATTTCATCCTTCGGACGAATCCAACCTAGTAAGTTTAACGAGCCTTAGGAAGTAGAAGCTCATGTTCATCCTGGTGATAAATCTATTGTCGTTGAATAGTTTAACGAGTCCGACAAAGGTATAACTCGACATCTTTTTTATGTTTAGAGAGTTGAAAAAGACACGTAAAAGAGAACTCCACATGGTCCCTTTTCGTACATTTGTGTCTCTCATGCCCGAAAAGGTAGAAAACAATACTTGAGAGAACTGCTTGACCATTTCAGTCAAGGAGTACCTTTTTCGTAATAGTGCCTCCCAGCCTGAAAAAGGTGTAAACTTATATTGGGTGCACGATGTTTCGAATCCATTAATGAGTTCAAAATGACAAGGGCTCAACCATCTTTTCTCTTTTAAAGGGTCGAAAAAGAGCTGAAAGCAGACCCCCCATTCTTATTCTCTTTAACGAGTCAAAAAGGGAAAAATACTCGGCAATCTTTTCATATGAATTTTACGAGTTGAGAAAAGAGCTAAAACATGGCTCAACCTGGAGGAACGAGTGGTATAAAGGGTAACAACTGGATCCGGTAATCAAGGAACTGCTCAAAACATGTAATGGTCAAGAGGTTGGCTAATAAAACCACTCATCGTTATAGTCCCTCAGGAAAGGAACCACAACCAAGTGAAAGCATATGATTGGCCAAAGATATGGTGGCAATGGAATGAACCAACCAAGGCTCATCTAGCATAAATCAACTGATAAAAACAGAAATCACGATATGTAAATTGGGCATGGGTTCATTTTTACACAAGCTTGAACAATGGAGAACTTTTCTTGGATTCGGTTTCATGTTTACACAAGCTTGAATTGAAAAACTATGCTTGCTATAAGTTTGCATGCCCCTGTAGAAATTCTGCAAATTCTCTACAAATCTCACTCTAAGACTATGTAAAAAATCTGACTGTAAGTTAACTCGATAATGAAATATAAATCAACGCAGAATACTATAACCTACTTCTACTATCAATTTGCGGAAGCATAAAGATCGAGCTGAACAATATAACCGGAAGAAGAAGAATCAATGCACATTACACATGAGAATACCTCGGGAAAGCCTCGGCGAAAAACCCCACTATCTGTATTACCAAACAAGCTGGAAATACATAAAGATTATATAAAGCCTTGGCTCTCATAGCTAGCCATCTCTCAATACAATCCTCATAGATGCTCACAGGCAATCCTAGCTTCTAACAAGCCTTCCTCTCTTCCCTCCAAGTTCCTATTTCCTTGCGCAGTTCCTTTGGGATGATCTCCTTCAACCAAGTGGAAAAAATTGATTTACTAAGTCGATGATCTCCTGATCTCACACACTGTCAGAACTATGCAATCCTCAAGGAATTATTCCTTTTGCATGCATGAATTTTCTTTATAGGAAAACACATGCAACTGATAGTACATTGTCCTTGTCTTTAATCTCAACTGGGCCTTTCTCATAATAGACATGCATGAGTTACTGATGAGGGAATCTTCAGTTATCTGGAGTACACTAGTTGAGTGCATGCATGCATCAATTGATTGATAACTCACAATTTGTTCCTCAAACAGTTTGGAACTAATTAATTGGACTTAACTCAGTAAACTAAGTTAACTAAGTACAACTCAAATGTAACTCAATCTTATCTCCTTAATTTAAGGTTGATCTCCCAAATTTAAGGGATAACTCTTGCATGACTTCAGAAAGACTTCTAACTTGAATTTATCCAAATAATTAATCCATAATGAATTAATTAATTATTTCCAATGAGCTAGCGAGACTAAATTCGATTTTAATTCACAATTTTAATTCAAGGACAAAATAAATTGGAATTTCTGGATTCTATTTTTATCATTTCTTGTTGCTATTTTCAACAACCCCCAGTATAGTGATTCAATCGAGGTACATGGCCCCCAAGCTTCATTTCAATCGACTATGCGGATGAAATGAAGGTTCACTTTCGAGATCCAGGAAAGACTCGACTGGAATTTTACGAGATCTTAATCAAAGACTTGATTTGGAAAAGGGAGTTGCTTCATTTTTTAATGAGGTTGACATAGTAAAAGAACTATCCTCGGAATCAGTTTTATTTTTTAACGAGGTTGATACAAAGAATAACTATCCTCAGACATCTTGATTCATTTTTAACGAGCTTGCCGTAAGAAAAGGAACTATGCTCATCCCTTGTTTCATTTTTTAATGAGGTTAACACAAGACCAGGAACTATCCTCATGACCCTGTTCATGAACCATATGAGAACATGGCTCCCAAGAGGTCTTCACTAGACAGAAGAATCACACTCTGGGAGGAATACATGTCAATTGGTACCAAAGACAGATTGGGTTCCAATTCCCCTAGTACATAATGTACTATACCATCTGTGTGATCATCAAAAGATGTGGAGACAGAATGGGTAGCCACATAATTGACCCGTGGCAAGGAAGGTACTTCTTACAAACAAGAGTTGATAGGGGATGATGGTTACAAATGAGGTGCCTGGTGACTTGAATGATAGTTGATCAACAGTCACAATTCTCCTTTTGTGTGGAAAAAGAACCACACAGAAAAGTGAAGAAACAACAGCTCCCATGAAATAAACATAGTTGCGTCCAAGGAGAATATTGAAATCTAAGGGACCTTGGACTACCATCACATCTATATAGACAGTCTTTCATCCCAAAGTAATTGGGAACTTTGGAAGGACCCCCAAGGGTTCACTAGTTCCTCTGTTGAAAGCCAACAGATTTTGAGTGACAGGCACAAGTTGTGGGGAGCCCAAAGCTTGCTAAGTAGTAGAATACATGATGCTAATAGATGCGCATTAATCTAATATAGTGCTAGGTACTACCATATTATAGGCGTGTACTATGATCTAGAAAAGCACATATGATGGGAGGTAGAAAATAGTCAATGGACCCCAATCGAAAGAGATGACAAAACTACTTGGTGGGGGTATCATATGATTTCCCCCATGCTCTGCAGGAATAGGAGAAGTACTCTTCTAAACAACTAGGATGGGAGGGTCACTCTTCGATTCATGAGAATTTGAGGAGACGAGAAGAACATGAGCAGTATGATCACTACTTTCTTCAGGAATAGAGTGAACAACTGAAGTCAGAGCCAATCTGACACTCTTTCCAACCAATGGTTGATCAGGAACAGACACAAGAGAGTCTCGCTCAGGAAGAGCAGGACAGGTAAGATATGAATCCAATTCAATCTCTCTACCAACTAGGAGAGGGTTAGAATAAAGCCTTTGATAACCAACAGGAAGTTGGGGTTGAGGAGTTGTAAGGTTTTCCAAAACTTTGGAAGCTTTATCCATAAGAAGGAAAAGGTGAATAAGATGCTCTCCTTCACATAACTTACAAGGGAATGAAATCTTTCCCTTCTTCTTGACATCATTACCTAAAGGTGTAGCATTGGCATGATCTCCATATCTCGATGGTGATGGTTGACTCAGGTCTTGAGGCCATACCTCTAAGACTCTGGGAATGCCAGGACAGTCTCGAAGGAGATGGTCACCCTTACACAACCCACAAGGGAATTTTACCTTTCGCGAAGGATCAAAAGGTTTGTCTATAAGAGGTACATTTGGAGTAACAGCCGAATGGTTGGCCTCTCGCTTATCTGACTTCTTCTTCTTCATCATCATCTTCTTCTTCTTAGCCTCCCGGTTACTAGACTTGAAACTTTCATCAAGCGAAGTAGAAGAGGAGGGTGAAGAAATAGGGAAAGAAGGCGAGGGGTCAATCTTAGAATCATCATGATGTGATTCAAATGAAGGAGACGTTTGGACAGAATTCGGGATGCTTGGGACCACTGAGGTCGAAAATAACCAAACAGGTAAACCAATTCTTAACCTAGGGAGGGACAACATTGCCATATAAGGAGCACTAACATTTCCAAAAGAAGGAAAAGGTTCAGGATTCCCATCCGAGGGGAATCCTTAACTGGTAGAATCTAGTAATGTTGCCATTTTAATCGAATTTTAAAGAAACACTAAGGAAGATAACTTTAACCAAGAATATTTTGTGGGTATTTAATTTTAAGACACTAAAACAAAACTTTGTCTTTTTATTTTTTAAGAATCAAGAAAAGGATGAAAGGTGACTCTATCACTTCCGATTTGAAACGAGCTCGAAGGACAAGCACTTGGGTGATATTTTAAGTTTAAAGAGTCAAAAAGATCAAATGAATACTGATGATGATCTAGGTAAAAAGGATTACCAAGCAACCGTGAACTGCAGAATACCTCCCAGAGAACTGCGATGTACGGGCAGGAAATATCCCCGAATGTTGTCTTCGGTGTATCACATTTACAAGGCAGCAGACTCAACTCCCTACGGATAAAGGATAGTAGCCTAGAGGGGTCTCCCATTTATATACTCAATAGTACAGGAAGCACAAATCTATTTTAGCGTTGTCTAGTGCTGAAGCGAACGATAGCTGCTAGGTTTAAAGATGTCGGAACACATCTCTAGCCTAGAACACTAAATATGATCATTAAGTTTCAATGCTTCCTTAGGTTAATTCAATGAATTTTAACGGTTTATCTTGAATTAAGTTTCAATTAAAAGGCCCTACCAATGTCATCTAAAAACTCCTATATGCAACTATATGAGAAAAGAGATCTTTGTCTTCGATGAAACTTATCACTAATTGAGATATAGAGAACACATGCAACAATCAAAGAATTAAATCTTTCACTAATAAATCTCTTAAACGCACTTAATATTCCTATTACAACATAAGAAGTTTCATTTCATTTCCAATGTTTATTATGATGCAATTCTAGCTTCTTAATGACGCTACTAACGCAATATTTTTGCTTAAGTAAACTAGAATGATGTTCTTATTCTCATAAAATGCAAAACGAATCTTTCACATAAAGAACTTTAATGAAAATTTTCACAATTCTGAACAAACAAGCATCGATCAAATCCAAAGCATTATAAATTAAACTACAAGTAACTACTTCCTTGAATCGAACAAACCAAACACATAAATGCTTCAATCGAGAAACCAAGCAATGTAATCTATGCTTGGAAAGAGAAAAGTGACACTCGAAATAAGAGAACAAACGAGGCTCTTTCACTCATTCAATTGAAAACAAAGCATCCTAGTAACTTCTAGGTGGAAGAAGAGAGCCTGAGGATCAAGGCACATTGGCCCTGGAATGGCAGAAATTTTGATTTTTTTCTTACCCCTGAGACCAGAGTGACTTTTGGTCCAAAATAGTGATGATCGTCACGACTGACCAGTAATACAACTAGCGTTGATGGCTGATCGATGCAACTTTTTGGCCAAAAATAGCGCTAATCGAGGGATTCAAATAAAAAATAAAAAATAACTTCACACAGGGGTAGACTTAACACATCAAATGGTGGGCTAAACTAGGAAAGCACACAAAGCAAGCTAAATGAAGCTTTCTAGTCAGGGACAAAACAGTCCAAAAAGCTCACAAGGTTAAAAACACAAGAGTAGAACACACTGGCCAAGATTGGGTTCAAGCCCTAAACTTCACTTACACGCATCGGTGTGACTGCCTAACTGAAAACAAGCACTAGAGGCTAGTCAGTGCGACTATTACTCAGCAATTCACAATTGTCAGCAGATTAAGCACACTGGCCGAGATAACTAAGGAAAAATTAAAATAAAAATTCAAAACATGGACCATATCTGCTACTATGAATTTTAGACTTAGGTCAATAAATAGGAGAAAAGAAACAAAACCAAAGAGAAAATGTGAAACTAGAAAAGTTCTCACGAAATCATGAAATCCTAAACAAACAAAAGGATTGGGATCCCCAGTGGAGTCACCAATTTGTGGTGAAGTAAAATTATATGTGTGGACACGAACAAATTCCTCTAGACTGATGATGGGTCTAGCCACAACAGATACATTCTATGGAAGATTTCCTTAGGTTAGAATCAATCAAGAGGGCCTACCTCTTGGTCACTTATCCTACTTGATGATGTCCTCGCTCACTCGCTCCAACAATCTCTCGCTTCCTTCTTCAAGCTCCTGAAACAAGTAAACAACAACACACAAACATAATAATAGACAAATTGCAATTCAACCTACTTAACAAGTCAAGAAACATTAATACATGGATATGTAATATTACAAAACATGTAGGAAATCAATCGATAGTTTCATATATTGGTATCAAAGAGAGATTACAACCATTTGTCTTGACATTGCAGTCTTCTTCTGGCAAGAGCAGGTTCCCACACACTTCTGCTAGCATTCCATGATGGCTTCAAAAAATAATAGTTTTAAATCTCTTCCCTTTAGGCTTCACTCAAAAACACACTTCTCCCTCACACAACTAGATAGCTACAACTATTAATAGCTTGCTTGTCTACTCCAAAATAGAATCAAAACTTGCAACTATGACACTCACACTCAGCCAAAACAATCAACTAACTAGTTTGTGCTTGGGAAGAAGGGAGTTTTATATAGGAAATATGGATGGGAGATGGATCCTCTTCTCATGGGAGAAGGACTTATCCCTTGAGTTAGTTCCATCATTATAAGGGAAAGGAGCCCAAACTGTCATCCTTGACCCCATCCAGCCAAACCATTTACCAGACTTCTGTTACAAAGCTTCTAGAGTTGGAAGTTTCGGCTCTAGTTTAAAAAACTTTCCATAACAAGACCGGTGTAACTGGAACACAACTCAGTCACTCTAGTTGTCGTGAGGATTAGTGCTAATCTCTTCACATCAGCATGGGGGAGACAAAGGCCATTAGTGTCGGTCTTGTAAACTGGGCAAAACAGAAATTTCAGGGGAAATGGTGCAAAATGGAAATTATCTACTCATGAAGAGGGACACAATGGGAGTTTCTTCATAAAGGGAAAGCATGTAGGGTTCACTGTAGAGGTCCTCCAAGATTAAGGAATGGGGAGTATAGGAACAGTGACAAAATGCTGTGTAACAACTCCTGCTTAACATTCGCTTCGTTTGGCTCTACAACTGGTTCAACAGGTGGTGGATTACTCAAGGGAGTATTTACTGGTCCATCTGTCAGGTTCTCCTCCCTTAGTTCCTCTCTCTCAGGAGCAATAAATTCTTGTTTAACAACCAACTCAACTGGCCTTGCAGCTAGTTCAACAGGTGGTGGATTGCTCATAAGAGTATCCACTAGTTCATCTATCAGGCCCTCCTTACTTGGTCCCCCTTATTCAGGAGCAATTGATTCCTTTTTAACCATTAACTCAACTGGATCTAGATCTGGTTCAACAGGTGGTGGATCGATCAAAGGAGTATCCACCGTCACTTCGATCAGGATTCCCCTACTTGGTTCCCCTGTTTCATAAGCATTCACTTCTTCCTCCCTTCTGGGCTCCAGGGCATCTGTTTCTTGAACAACACCTTCTTCATCCACTTGTTATTCATTTTCTTCTGTGGTGTGCTCCTCCTCCCTCTGTTCTTCAAAATGGCATTGCTAAGAATCAGTAGCCAATAGACTAACAGTGGCCGAACCTTTAACCGACCCATGAAACTTTAAAATGGGAGTGACAACAACCTCCTTTTCTGAGTGTCGAGGAGAACGAGACACTCTTACTCCTCTTGGAATTGTGGCACAAAAATGAGATTGAAAGATGTTTTCTCCCAAGTCTATACCATCTCTGTCTGTGACCTCGAGTTCCTTCCCTTCACCTGCAAAAACTCAGCTTTGGCTCGAGGCTCCCTCCTGTGTTAACTCCTATCCCACTATTGGCATAAGTTCTTGTGGGGCAGTGTCAACCTCAGGATTTATTATTTCCACATTTTCTAGGACTGGATGGGTAGGTGGTGGTTCTTGTGTGGCACCACCACCCGTATCCGATGCTTCTTGAGTAGATGGTGCTAGCACTGTTTCCTCTGGCACTTAATTAATAAAGGAGGGTTCTTGTATCACCGTGTCAATCCCATCCATCATATCCATAATTCCTCCCTCCATCAGCTCCACGGTCGAGGCTGGTTCTTGTGTAACAACCTTGGCTGTGGCACTGACAGTTTCTTTTGTTTCGAGCCTTTGTTTCTTTGGTCTTTCCTCTTACATCGGCTCCATAGTCGAGGCTGTTTCTTGTGTAATAACCTCGATTGTGGCACTGACAATATCTTCCACTTCATGCCTTCCTTGCTCCAGTTCCACAGACAAGGCTAGTTCTTGTGTAATATCCTCAACTATTTATTCCACTTCAAGCTCCCTTTCTTGCTTCAGTTCCTCTTCTTCCATTTCCATTTCTTTAGGCTCTTCTTGGTCTACATATTCATCCACTGCTGGGTCCTCCTCCATTCTCTCTGGTTCCTCTTCTCTAGCAACTATAGTAGCTTCTATCTCTTCTTCTGTCGATTCCTGGAATTTTGCCCAAAAAATTTGAAATCAGGCCAATGCATGCATAACCAATAATCGAACCAGCCCATGGTTGGTAATGACTGCTGCAACTTGTCATGAACACCGAGTAGACTGTGCCATCAATTGGAGCATCTTCAACAAAAAGAAAGGCATGTTCAATGAGAATACCTCTGACTGTGGAAATCGCAGATGAGCTAACACCCTGAAATGATACTTGAATACAATGGTGTACAATCCTTCACAAGTTATGTATTTCATTACAAAACCTACTACATTGCCCCATGGATGCAGTAATGAGTTCCATTCATACCCTCGACCTTTTTGGACGATGCTCTCGCCAACCTGCAGAAATACTTTAGGGAACTCCGGGAGGGAAGTCCTTCATGATAACCAACTCTATCCCTACTGAGGAAATCCACTAACTTTTGTGATAGCTTCCTCTGTGACAGGGATTTCTATCCCTCTGACCCGAGAGTTTTCTTCACCCAAATTGAGTGTGAATCCTACTGTAATACCTTCATCGAATCCATGCAACCTGTTAAAGTAAGCATCCCAACCTGCATCGATGAAAATTTGCCACACTTCTCTATTGTTATAGACCAAGGTGGTATCCTTCAACTCGTGACGCACAGCCAACCCACCCATTATTGTAGAAACAATTTAGCACTTGGATGTAGTCAGCTATTGGGGAAAGAGTAGCAGCAAGCATATTAACAACAATGGTAACAACATGGTGCAGCATAGGGTAAATAGCAGTGGAAGCGACTAGTAATTTCTTTGAAAAACGCAAAGAATAATGGCAAAACATGGTAATACGATGAGATTATTACATTGATTAATTCGAATGTATTGGAAAATATTGCTTGGTTATTGGATGTATGTAATTCAAATTCCAATGCATCAAAGTAATTATTACAAAATCACAGAATTTTTGGGTTACCTTTCGCACTAGATTTAATAATGATATGTCATTATTATGGTTTTAAATATGTCGTCATTTATTCATGACGAGACCCCCCCAACTTAAATGTAGCTACCCACAACATGTATGTGTCTCATCAATGGAATATTTTAATTGAATCCGTAAGAGTCAATGGAGATGTACCTGGAGACCTACCTAGCGGTGGAGTAATGGCAGAGTAATTGGCGGAGTAATAGTAGTGGCAGAGTAACAGCATCGACGAAGTAACAGCAGTGGCGGAGTAACAACACCAGTGGAGTAATAGCAGCGACAGAGTAACAAAAACGGTGGAGTAACAACATCGATAGAGTAACAGCACCGGTGGAGTAACAACACATATGGAGTAACACCACTGGTGGAGTAACAGTAGTAGCGGAGTAACAACAACAGTGGAGTAACAACAATGGTAGAGTAATAGCACTAATGGAGTAACAACAAAGGTGGAGTAACAAAATTTGACACTTAGAAAAAAATTCAGGAGTAACAGTAGTGGACTTGAGTAAACAGATCCCTCAAGATGATTTTGACTTGTTAGGGGAGTTACAAAATATGTTTGTTAAAATCCCCCTATTACATGCTATAAGGGATGTACCTATATATGCAAACACTCTCAGGGAATATTGTGCTAAAAAGCCTATAAAGAAATCAAGGGACACACTCACTATTCATGTGATGGGAAAGCTATTAGATTTTATGATGGGAAAGACTATGCCTATGAAATATGGGGATCCTGCGAACCCAATTCTAACTGTGCAAATTAATGGAATGAAAATTCCAAATGTGCGGGTAGATTTCAGTGTTTCTATAAATGTCATTACTGCTAAAGCTATGCATATATTGGGTCTTCGAAACCTAAAACATACACCTACTGTGTTAGAGCTGGTAGATCAATCTATAGTAAAACCAGTGGGGAAGTTGGAAGACATTACAATCTCAGTTGATTCATGGCATTACCCTGTGGATTTCCTAGTGTTGCAAATGCAATCCCCAGCTGGTGGCCATCCCTTGATTCTGGGAATACCATGGTTGGCAACCGCAGATGCTTACATTGGGTGTTGTTCTGGGAATATGGTTACCTCAAATGGGCATGTTACTAAAAACCTTGTGTTATACCCTCCTACAGAACCTAGCCCATCAGTGAAGCCATCTGGTTGCAAGAAACCTTTACCAAATGAAGAGTTTGAATTTGAGGATGAGAAATTAAGATCAGTTCTTACAATTGGATATGCCCTTCAGCTAAAAAAAAAACAGAAGATGACACAATTACCACTTTGATTAATGACCCCTGTTTTGTTTTAGATTCGAATCATCGATTAGGTGCAGATTTGGTGCAACTTTTTGGGTTACCGTTCGCACCAGATTTAATAATGGTATGTCGTTATTATGGTTTTAAATACGTCGTTATTTATTCATGATGGTACCCCCCCCCAAATTAAATGTAATTGTCCACGACATGTATGTGTCTCATTGATGGAATATTTTAATTGAATCCATAAGATTCAATGGAGATGTACTTGGTGACCTACCTGGCGATGGAGTATCAGCACCAGTGGAGTAACAACAACAACACTTCAAAAAATATTTGGGAGTAACAACAGTGGCAGAGTAACAACACCAACGGAGTAACAGTAGTGGTGGAGTAATAGCATCAACTATTACTTGGAATTTTTTTGCCAGCTCCCCATCATCATATTTTGGTCGTTATTCCTGCAAAAGACAAACAAGTAAGTAGTAACATCACACACACATATATCTATATATATATATATATAAATATATAATATATATATAATATATATATAAATATATATATATTAATATATATATATATATATAATAAAGGATATATATATATAGATAGATAAAGAGAATGCAGAGGAGGCATTCTCTGCACCAACAACCATCAAACCAGATTTATCAGAGAGATGTTTGATGAAGGCATCCTCGTAAGTTGGATGGTGGTATAATTTCAGATAGTGTCCATTTACTAAGAAAGAAGTACGAATACCATCTATTGTAACCAATCTGACTATTATATTATCAAACACAACGTCCACTTCATAGGTCCCATCTAGTGAGTGTGAAGCTTTCCTTTAAAATCTTTAAAACAAGAGTCATAGAGAAGTGACCAATCTCCTGTATGAAACACCTTATTCTTGATAAATTTATCATGCCATTTCATTCTTTGTTGTTTAATAGCAATATTTTTCTGGAAAACCACTGAATGGATTTAATCTAACTCATTGAGTTGTTCCAGTCGGTGTTTCTGGGCCTCTGATAAGTCTAATCCTACTTCCAAAGCTGTTTTGAGCTCATTGATCTCAAATTTTATCGGAAACAATGGGGTATTTCCCATAGACTAGCTCAAATGGTGAAAACCCAGTTGTGTTCCATCATGTTGTCCTATATACCTAGAGAAATTTCAGAAGTTTCTAAGACCAATCTCGATGATGGCATGCTATATTTTTTGTCAAGATATTTCCCAATACCTTGTTTGTACTTTCTACCTATCCATTTGCCTAGGGGTGGTAAGGAGTTGTCACCCTATGTTTGACCCCATATTTCTGCATGAGCCTTGCTATCATGTGGGATGTGAACTATGTCGCTCCATCTAAAACAATCTCCCTTGGAGTACCATATCTAGCAACAATCTCTTCAAAAAGAAAATCTACAACCACAGGTTCTGTTGCTTTCGCAACAGCTCTAGTTTCCACCCACTTAGTCACATAATCAGTGCAGACCAAAATGTGATCCTTTTGATGAGAAGGTGGGTTGAAAGGTCCAACGAAATCAATTGCCCACTTCTCAAAAGGCTTGAGGACTACCTGGGGCTACAATGCCATTTCATCTGATTTCCCAAGCTACCCCATGCATTTACAACTGTCGCATCTTCGAACATAATCTCGAGCATACCGAAAGATAGAAGGCCAATAATATCCCATTTACAACACCTTGTGGCCTGTTCTCTTATCTGTAAAATGTCCTCCACAAGGGCCATCATGGGCAACCTTCAATATCTCATAAATGTCATCCTCAGATACACAGGGTCAAATTTGCTAATCAACCCCTGTGTGAAAAAGGCATCCTTCCATCCATGAATATTGGGTACTATGATGAATAATTTTCCATTGTTCCCTATATGACAAGTGACAAGGTACTTTCCCTGTAGCAAGACAGTTAGCAATATGTACACACCAGGAAGTGTTAACAGAAATTGCAAAAAGATGCTCATTTGGAAAACTATCTTCTATGGGTGTACCTTCAGCATTATTATCTAGTCTAGACAGAAAATCAGCAACCACATTGTCCTTTCCTAGTTTATCTACTATGGTGATGTCAAATTATTGAAGTAACAGAAGCCATCTTATAATACGACCATGACTAATGGGTTTATTCATCAGATACCTGATTGTCGCATGATCAATGTCTATAAAGGTGGGATACCCAGTAATATAATGTTGGAACTTATTGATAGCATAGATGACAACAAGGAATTCTTTTTCAGTCACTAACATAGTAAACTACATATGGCACCTTTTCCACTTGTTGTCCCAAAACTGCCCCAACTACTATCTAAGAGGCATCAGAATGAATATGAAATGGTAATGTCTAGTCTGGCCCTCCAAGGATCGGAGCTCTACAGACAAGTTCCTTGATCTTCACAAAGGCTGCATCAAAGTCATTTGTCCACACAAAATCTTCATCTTTTGTCAACAATTGAAAAAGCAGATGTGATATCTTAGCAAAATTTTCTATAAAGCGCCTGTAATTACCAGCACAACTGATAAAGCTACGTATCTAGGTGGGTGTTTTGGGTATTGGGAAGTGCAATATTACCTTTATCTTAGCTGGATCCATCAAGATTCCAGCAGCTGAAAGTAAATGTCCCAAGACTATTCCTTCCTCCATCATCATGTGGCATTTTACTGTAATCAAAGAGACATGTGCCCGTTTACATCTTTCAAGAACTTTTTCCAAATTTTCCATCCCTTCTTCAAATGAGTCAGCATATGGAGTAAAATTGTCCATATAAATCTCAACATTGTCATCTACCAGATCAGGGAAAATCCCTAAAATTTCCCTTTGGAATGTTGCAAGCGCATTACAGAGACCAAATGGAAGGACAAGGTATGTGAAAGTTCCCCAAGGGCATATGAAAGTCATTTTATCTTGATCCTCGGGAGCTATCTAGATCTGGTTGTACCCACTAAATCCATCGAAGAAGGAGAAGAGCTTCTTCCCTGCCAAAGTGTCCAAGACATGATCAATGAATAGTAAAGAGAAATGGTCTTTTTGTGTTGCCTTATTTAATTCTCTGTAATCTACACATATCTTCCATTTACCATTTTTCTTCGAAACAATTACTAACGGGGAAACCCATTGGCTGTCTGAAATGGGGTAAATAAATCCTACATCTAGCAGCTTTAGAAGTTCTTCCTTGACAATGTTTTTCAGAGCGGGGTTCATTCTCCTTTGGGGCTATCTCATAGGAAGACAATCCTCTTTGATGTATATATGATGGGTACATAGATTGACAGGAATCCCCTTCATGTCTGTGTAGTCCCAGCTGAAGGCTTCTTTGTGTTTTTGAAGAAGATCTATAACTTTTTTTGTTTGGGATTCTGATAGATTTGGATTAATATTTAGGGTCTTCCCTAGATCTATCTCTATAGAAATTCTATCATGGGACACAATTGTAGGCATTTCTTCAAATCCATCTGTTATTTCAATTTTTTCCTGCGTTTCACAGCTCAAGACAGATTCTAGAATTCATTGATTTGAATCTAAAATAGAATAGGGATCACTAATGAAATTGATAATTGTGTCATCTTCTTAATTCCTCATCCTCAGATTCAGACTCTTCCTTTGGTAAAGGTTTCTTGTGACCAAATGGCTTCACTGATGGGCTAGGTTCTGTAGGAGGGTATAACACAAGGGTTTTAGTAACTTTCCCTTCTGAGATAACCATATTCCCAGAATGACACCCAATGTAAGCATATTTGGTTGCCAACCACGGTCTTCCCAGAATCAGGGGATTGCCACCAGTTGGGGATTGCATTTGAAACACTAGGAAATCCACAGGGTAATGCTATGAATCAAATGAGATTGTAATGTCTTCCAAATTCCCCACCGGTTTGGCTGTAAATTGATCTACTAGCTCTAACATAGTAGGTGTATGTTTCAGGTTTCGAAGACCTAATGTATGCATAGCTTCATCAGTAATGACATTTATAGTAGCACCCAAATCTACCTGCACATTTGGAATTTCCATAGTTACAATTGGGTTCCGGGGATCCCCATATTTCACAGGCATAGTCTTTCCCATCATAAAATATGATAGCTTTACCATCATATGAATAGTGAATGGGTCCCTTGATTTCTTTCTAGCCTTTTTAGCACAATATTCCATGAGATTTTTTGCATATGTAGATACGTCCCTCATAGCTTGCAACAGGGGGATCTTAGCAAACAGATTTTGTAACTCCCTTAACAAGTCAAACTCATCTTGAGGGATCTATTTACTCAAGGCCAATATTTCAAGATAAGGCGAGTCAACTCAGTGTTCTTGAGTAATTAGCAACTGAGGAGATGTCTGATTTTTACTAACTTGGCTCGATTTCTCTTCAACTGTTTCTAGTTCTTTAATATCACTGCTAACTTGTTCAATAATAACAGGTGAGGGCTAAGCATCTACTCCCTGCCTGGATCTCAAATTCATCTCATAAAGTTCTACGGTAGAGATGTTGTATGAAGGCAAGTTGAGTGTGTCATCTTGCTGAGCCTCTTTATTATTAGGATTCATATTGGGTTGGATAGGAAGTTAAGGGAAAACAGGTGACTACCAAGAGGTATATTAGAGGGAAAATAAAGTTGTTATTGTGGCATTGAGTGGGATAATTGTCTAGGAGGAGACGGTCCATGCCAGTTCGGAGCCCATGATGAATTCGAACTAGTTTGAGCCCACTGCTGCCACGGTGGAAGCTAATATTGGGGCCACATAGGTGGATAAGGCATGGACTGAGGACCCATATTAAAGTTATTGAAATACTAAGATGGATCTGCAAACATACCTTGATTTACGGTTGGTGGCTGAGGTTGTCATCACTTTTTGGATCCCATAAAATACAGTTGGTCCACCTCTTCGCTTGTCCCTTGAAAAAACACTTCCAATCCTGGAAAGGAAGGGCATGAACTTGTTGCATGACTCAGCTCGCAGATTGCACATTCCTCTATGGAGTTCAATTGACATTCTCTCTATGGATGCTTCTTTCTGCACTTCAGGAAAAATATAGCCATAGTCGTTTCCAATTCAACCTGTTTCTATTTTACTTATAATGTGTCCACCTGTGCACACAGGGTACTCAAGATATCGATCCTTAAGTTATCCAACAGGTTTCCAATTTCCAATTTCGTGACACCTCCACCAGATGCATTTGTTGACCAAATTCCTTATTTATTCCTTGCAACTCCCCTCAAGCACTAGATGCAAATCTCATAGATGGTATCGAAGTCCTCTTTTGATATATCTCCCTTTCCTACTATGTTTAATAGCTCTAGAGAGTCTTCTTGAAAGGCCTGGAGAAGGATAATTTTCAAAATGTCCTTATCCAGGTTAAAATGACCTGATCTCTGTAATGTCTACTTAAAAATTTCCACACAATCCTCCATGTTCTCATCTTCTTTCTGTATGAACTTAAAAAGTTCTTCCTTAATATCCCGGGATTTTTAATCTTGATACTTCTCCAGGAAAGAGGTTTTCATCTCATCCCATGTGGAGATAGTCTTTCCTCCTAGACCCATAAACCATCACAGGGCTATCCCTTTTAGTGTAGTAGGGAGTATTTTCAGTTTCTAGGCATCAGTTATATAGTCATATCCCTGACATACAATATCAAATTCAAACAGGATCGTGTCGAGATCTTCAGAAGTCAGCCCATGAAAGCTAGGTAAAGTTGTCAAAGGAATGGGCTTCATTGGTGCGCCAATCCCAAGATGCCCAATTGGGAACTCAATAGTAGAGGTTGTGGGTGCCATGAATATCCTCTAATAATAACTGGGGATTTTAGCAAGTTCTGCAGGGAATGATGGAGGGGGTCTTATCACATAAGTTTGAGTTTCTTTAACAACACTCCCTTTATCCCGTGGTGATATGAATACCCCTACAACTTCTTCCTCCCTATCATAATGGCTTGATTTTTCAGACCCCTTCTCTCCAACTTCTTCTTCCCTACTGGAATGGTTTGGTCCCTTAGATCTTCAGCTTGCAACTTCTTCTTCCTCTGTTACCAGTAGTGATACTCCTTAATCAGGTATACCGCTGCATACTTCTTATGTTGCTGGAAAGGGTTGTTGTGTTGAATCAACAGGAGGTATTGTGGATAGCACTGGTTGTTCAATCGATTGTCCCTCTGATTTTGTTCGAGCCCCTTCCCTCACAACAACATGAGAAGATGCATGTGATTCAAATTTTGTGATGATTTGTTGGATATAAGTGTTCCTTCTCAAATCCTATCCTACTTTCTTCGAGGATTTTCCTCTACCCATTTTATTCGAATCTTTGTTCATGCAATTTGGTGAGAGGGAAATGTCTAAATTAAATCACTATGCTCAGGACCTAGAGCAGGGTGTCAAAAGACCGTTCCCTACCCAGGACGAGAGATCATCTTTTATCAAAAAATAAAAGAAAATGGCTAAAAATAAATCTAGGGTTTAGGACCTGGAGTAGGGCGTCAAAATAATATTCCCTCCCCAAGATGAGAAACCAGACAAGAAAAGAATACACATAAAAGGAAATCTAAAGCTCAGGACTTGGAGCAAGGTGTCAAAGGACCATTCCCTCCCCAGGAAAAGGGATTGGGTTTTAACAGCTCAAAAAAACTTCAAAACAGATAATTAAAGCAAGAAACTCAGCCCAAGCAATAGAAATCAAAATACTAAGCTCAAGACTTAGAGCAGGGTAGCACTTCCGTCCCTAATATGAGAGATTAATCCTCTGGTCAATACAGATTGTGTCTTGCACCTTGTTAGCCTTCCCTGATAACAGTGCCAAAATGTTGGTGTCTGAGTGTGAATAAACTATTCCACCCTTTTCCACATTAATTCATCAATTCAGATGCATACAATTTTCAAGGTAACACGCAAGGTATATGTAGGAACAAGGTTACAATCTTACATCAGCCAAGGATTCGTGACTAAGAAATCAAAGCATTGTTGTAACAGGAATTAGAAGTAAATTGCAGAACTTAAAAAGGCATTCATAGCCATCAATAGAGATCTGTAACATCAATAAAGAATGAACACATAATAAATGAAACAACACACTTGAAAGAAATATGTAGCACCTAATCAGAAGAGCGGGCCCAGCTCTCTGATCAGGGTTGCGCTAATTCACAGCTAAGAAGAGAATAATAAAACTACTTGTATTCGATTAATATGTAAAAGAGATGTTACAATATATGTCTTTGCATGGCTAACCCTTCACACAGGAATAAAACCCCCTTTATACAAAACATGGGAATGACATATTTCCCAAAACCTGGCAACTAATGCCCAAAATATACAACAATTCAAAATAGCAACTAGTTGCCGAGAGAGTGAGAACAGAAAACATCCAAAATAGGCTTGAAAGTAGCTGTGAGTTAGTTATGTTTTTATAGTGTTTCCAAATAGTTGCTGTGAATGCGGGACTACTGCTACAAGCTGTGAAGACAACACCTGTTCACCAGAATCTTAGAAAATAACAAGTTTTAGTAGTTCGCATAGGCGAAACCCCCGTGACATTACTTCATCAATTAAATATTTAAAGAGACATTAGAAAGAAGGGTTACCTCATAAGTTTATCACAATAAATGCATATCAATTGGTGCAAAAGGATGAAAGGATGGGTGAAAATGTAAGGAAAAGATAAGCAGATGTGTTGCCCAACACGTTCAAAGGTTTGGTAAACAAATTAGTGGTAATCTATTTATATGACATAATTGTATACTCCAAAAAGCACAATAATCATCTGAGAGATTTAAAACAAAACTTTTAATGTTGTCAGAGGTATGGAATTTCTGTTAATCCCAAGAAATTCCTTTACCTCATAACAAAAATTATATGCAATATTTCCTATGACAAATAAATTTTGTTAAAAGATTTGTCCTTGACTTTTCACAAATTGTCTTTTCTCTTCAATCCATGATTAAGAAAAATTGCTTTTTAAATGGGGACACACAGAGCATGAAGCCTTTGATTTGATTAAACAAGTGATCATAAATGATCCCTCTTTGGCAACTCCGAATGTTTCTAATCATTTCATTTTATATACTTTTGCTTCCAAGAAATCATATGCAACTATATTAACACAGGTCAATGATGATAAATCTAAAGCATCAATTTCTTTCTTTAGCTCCAATTTACAGGGGGCTGAATTTAACTATTTAGATGTTGAAAAACAAGCCTTTTCTATTTTCAAATCCATAAAGCATTTCAGAACCTTCCTCCCCAAAACCCACACAAAGTTAGTAATACCATTCTCAACAATGAGAAATCTGTTAATACAAAGGGATGTATGTGAGAAGAGAGAAAATTGGTTAACGACACTGCAAGAATATGACATTGAAATCAGACCAACTAAATTTGTAAAAGGTGAAGGATTTTGTAGAATTTTAGCAAGAGCATCCAACTTATCAGAACTACAAGATTCAGGTAACGATATACAAGTATACAACGTAAGCCTTAATGACATTGAATCCAGATATGATGATATCATTTTTTATTTAAGAAATGGGTATGCTCATCCACAACTAAACTACCAAAGAAAAAGGGCTTTGAGGCTAAAATCTAGACAATACAAATCATCAATAATGTGTTATTTAGAATAAATTATGATTTTGCTTTGCTTAGATGTCTTGAAAAATCTAAGGCAGAAAAGGTTTTGGAACTCCATGATGGGCCAGTTGGTGGACATTTTGGAGGGGATACAACCGCACATAAAATCCTGCATGCTGGCTATTATTGGCCAATCTTATTCAAGGATGACATAGTTATGTAAGGAAATGTAAATTTTGTCAAATTGCTGCTGGAAGACAGAGGAAACGTGCATTACCATTGCAACTAGTCAACATTGAACATCCATTTGAACAATGGGGATTGGACATAATAGGTGAGATCATTCCTCACACCTATAAGTAGCATAGATACATTCTTACAACAACTGATTACTTCACAAAATGTGGAATCATTCCGCTTAAGGTAGCCAATTCTGAGAACATTATTGAATTCATCGTTCAATTTATTATTACCAGATTTGATCTTCCATATGTCGTTATGTTTGATATTGCATATTATTTTTCAGGCAATGTTATGACAGAAATTTCTCTTAAAAGAGGTTTTAAATGTAAATACTCTGCTAACTATTATCCTCAAGGAAATGGCTTAGCCGAATCTACAAACAAAAATCTCGTAAGAATTATTAAATGAACCGTTGATCAAAGTAAAAAAAACTAGCATAAGTCTTTAATATTTTCTCTATGGGTGGATCGAATAATACAGAAGGCCTCCATAGGCATTTCTCCTTTAATTTTGGTCTATGGGAAAGAAGTTGTCCTTCCAACAAATGTGGCTATTCCCTCACTAGCCCTAGTTCAATTTATTGAAGAAACTCCTTCCTCTTCTATGCAAGTGAGACTATTACAAATCTTTAAGCTTGAAGAAGAAAGGGAAAAGGCCAAAATTACACAAGCACATCATCAACAGTTAGTCAAAGCTTCCTTTGATGCTAATTCTATAAGTAAAAAATCCTTTCAACTTGAATACCTGGTATTGAAATGGGATAAAGCACATGAGGAAAAAGGTAAGCATACCAAGTTCCAATGGATGTGGCTTGGCCCATTTCAGATTGTGGAACACATAGGCCCATCAACCTTTTTATTACAAGCTTTATCAAGCAAGAGATAATCTCTACCTGGTAATGGGTAGATCCTTAAGAAATATTTTTCATAGAAGATCACCTCTTCTATTCCTTGTATATTATTGTCTTTATTTTTTAGGAAAAATAAAAGTTGAGCAGCATTTACTTTTTCCTTTACAAATAATAGTCTCTTTTATACTTAGACTTTTCGCTTGTATAAGTAAAGATGGTTAAGAAGATGATTTTCACATTTGAAACATGGGTTAAGTTTTATTCATTTAAAATTTGTTTTTCTCTACCAAAATTATTTGTCTTTTGCTAGACATTGACTTTATAAAGAAACCTCTGATATACCATCAGTCAAGAAAAGTATCTTCAACAAAGCAAAATCTCTCTACAGAAAAGAATCTTCAACTCTACAATTGTCATCTAGAAACTCTTAAGAAGTCAATGATTCTCCCCATATAGTAAGCTTTCATCCTTAGAGTGTAATTCTAGAATATGTTTAAACTGAAAGGATAAGAGGTTTAATCAAGAGTCGTCTTACCATGATCATAAGGAAACAAATATATGGCATTACCAATATTACATATCAAAACAGGGTGATGGCTTGAGATTCCATTAATCAAAAGACAAAGGGGTCTCATCAACATCCATCTTGTTCAGCCGAGTTACAGCTAGTGAATGGCATTGTCAATTTTGGTCACCAAACCAAGACAATGGCCTTTGAAGAGTGAAATGAAAACTTTAAAGAAAATAAAATTATTTAGAAAAACAAGTATATAAATTTGAACTTATCTGTAAGGATTGAATTCTTATCTAGATAGGATATTGAATCATTTCTAGTTAAAAGGTAACCCTGTCGAGGCTATAGACACTTGCTGGCAGCAGAGGCTCTACTTATGGCAACTAAGTATACCAAAAGCTGATCTGTGAGAGTCCCCTTATTTTTATCTTTAAAATCAAGTAATGACTGATGTAAAAAAAGAAACCTTCATATTGAAGAGGATGACCAAAAGGATGATAGTTAGGTAAAAAAAAAATTGTTATTCAGAGAAATGTTTCTTATCTTATATTTCATGTAATTTTTATTTTCTAAATTACCTTTATTCTAGAAGTTTTTATAAATTTCATAAAACTGTCAGAGATAATTGGTTCTTCCAAGTGAATTGCCAATTGTTGTGCTATCCAACAACCCCCCATTTATTAATAGTGATAGTCAATATTATATTAATAAATGGGGACCCTTTAAAACATCTTTCCAAAAATAAGTTTAGCATTTAGGCATTTTTCTTGTTAATTTTTTGAATAAAACAAGATATCAAGATAAAATCTTTTGAAAAAGCTAGGAAATGTTCACATTTTTGCATATTGCACGATTAAGTGTGTCAAAAGCCTTGCTATCCATCAAAACTAGCGAAAAGCAATCAAAAGAGAACATCGCACTAAAAAACCTTGAAAATATTAGGTTTCCCATTTGAACTAAGTTCTAAGGAATTTCTTATTAAAATAAGGCCCGTGTCACAAATCCCCACTTACAAGGGGTGTGCCTTAACCAAGTATCTTAAACCATGAGATATGCGAGATTGCGATGACACAATCTCCCTTATCACATCACATTAAGAACACTTAAGAGAAGCCCCAAACCTTATCATCATGCGAGATTTTGAAATATGATTGAAGACCCAGACCTGACTCCAAAGTATGTTATAAACAACCATTCAAGTCCACTGCTTAAGAAAAAATGGATTTACACAGAAAAACATAACAAATAAGCTATGCTTTGAAACAGATAATGAGCAGCCCATATTTCGCATCCCACAAAAACTAAAGAAACATAAAAGAAAGACCATAACCATAATTTGATAATGTGATTTGTGATATTGCATCGCAATCACAAAATCCACATTTTCATAGTTTAGAGGCTTGCCACCCTAAAAAGTTTCTTCCTTGACTTACAATGCAGAGTGTTAATGAGCAATAAAGCTAAGGATAAGGAACCATTAGTGGGTATTTAGTAAGGGTTAATAGCATTTACATTTGAAAGGTAGTTCAACGTGATACGTTATCTTCTCACCTGTGTTCAAATAAAACCTCCTTTCTTGTCACCTTTTCAAAGTTATCTGCATCATTCATTATTATGTTCATTCTTACCTTTGTATATCTAATAGCTTCTGTTTTGCTCCATTTTTAGGAAAAATCCATAGAAACAGTCGTTAGGAGCAATGGCACAGAGGGGCAAGGTAGTTGCATCTGAAAAATCATAAATGACTCATTTATTCTCTGATACTACATGCAGCAGAGGTGGAGGAACCTCTATGTGGGTAACCATGTATGATTTGTTAGAATAAGAGAAACCAAGACCTCAGGAAACAAAGGCCACAACCCATGGTCATGCTTCCTCAGACACCTCCATCTTCGAGATGGCATGCTCATTTCTGCACTACATAGCTGCAAGACCAAAGATAATTCCATACATAGATATTTTCAAGTGGATAATTGATCAGATGGATGTCTCAGACAGATAATTTAAGAATAGTAGGTGGGAGATTACGGGATCTTTTTCACCAGATAACCTGCGACTTATGTACAATCTACCAAATCCATAGATGTTCTACAAAAAATAGTTCGTCGAGAACTTTGCTAAGGAGAATGAAGACCCATCAGACATCACGCGAACCTGGATGCAAAATGAAGGCAAGATAAAAAAGGATAAAATATGTATGTATTCTACAACATCTATATCTCCTCCTCATAATTTTGTAGCAGCCATGCTATGTAGAATGTTCGACAAGCCCAATAGTACCAAATTTTCCCCAGAATGGTTGCCATTAATAGATGCAGCCATAAACACAACAATAATGAATTGGGCCCAAATTTTATTTGATAATTTGGCGAAAGCCATAATGGATTATAGGAGAAAGAGGAGTATCTCTTCGAGGGTTTATCCTCCATTTTTCATGAGTGCCTATATAATGGACGCTATCTATTTTGGTTCCAAATTTCTTAGCATGGGATGGAAGTGGACTGTGAAAGACTCACTTTCCATTCATATATATCATAAGAATATGTGGGAGTCTCAGTTTCACCTCCATTTTTATAGAATTTGTCAAGGAGTTATGTTGCTTATTCATAAAAAGGTCTACAATAGGAATGCCTCTAGATCTTCTAAAGAAGCTGAAGTAGATATCCTATCTTTAGCCAGATGGTTTGGGGAGGAGACATTTACATGTATCATAGTATTTGGGAGCATTGCTTCATCGCATGTCCTCCCATACTATGTCCTCGATAAGTTAATGGCTAGGGAGATAGCCAACCAAACAATAGGAGAAGGTGGGTTGAGCAAAGGATTGAAGGAACAGAAAAAGTCCATTTGGCCTACATTTCCGTTCCAATGTGGTGTGTTTGCACTACACGATTTTGGAAATGCATGTAAGGAAGAAGAGATTATGAAATCTCTAAAATTGGCTACATTCCTAGGAAGATAGTATGACCCAAATGGCACTGCCAAATACTTCACTACTATGGTGAAAGTGATAATATTCACCCATGAGCAAGATGCATTGATGACCTCTTCCTACAAAAAGAGACATTTTCAGAAGTAAAGCATATCACATCACTACTTTTTTCCCCAGATGATATTGAGGCCTTCCATGAATATAGAGAGAGGATATTATTATAGGTCCCATTGGATCTACTACAGATTGAACCAATAAGGTAGCCAACTCACAGTGCAAGCTTAGAGGAAAGCTCCAGAGAAAATTCTAAAGATAATTCCAGAGAAAAGTCCCAGGTGAAGCATACCCATGAGTCAGAGCACTCAGAGAAATAGTCCTAGAATGGGTGTAGTAAAAACAAAGAGTCTGAAAGGGACACATCCGGAACTATAGAGAAATAAGCCAAGCAAACCTCAACGAAGAAACAGGCTGAAATTCACTCTACCTCCACCCAGTCGAAAAAACCTCCAATTATTGATTTAGAAAAGGAATCGGGGAATTTAATAAAAAGCTCCATACAAAATAACAAACATCTAAAGTACATACTCCACAACACAGATCAACTCAAGAAGTTACAGTGGAGAAAATTGTAAGCACTCAAGATGTAGAGCTCATTCTTGCCACCCCCACTTCTGAAATTGTTTTGAGAAATGAGGAAATTCCTCCCTTAGATGTGTTTTATAGCCCCACCCATAAATATGTCATCAAAAGGTAGAGGAAGAAAAAGAAAGTTGGATGTTGAAACTATTACCACTCCTGACAATGAACCAATGGATGTTTTATGGAAAGATGCACCCATGGACCCATCTGAGAACCTTACGAGATTGTCACAATTTGCAGGAGCCTATGCTACCAAAACTATTGATAAAGAAATAGAGGTCCAAATACTACTAAAAGAAAAGGAACAAAGGATCCTACAGTTGGAACAACAACTAGAGCAAGAAAAATCTAACCAAGAAGTAGAGTTACAAATTGTCAAGCTACAATAGGATTTTGAACAGATGCAAAAACAACATCAAGCCAACCTAGCAGAAAAGGATGCATGGATTCAAGCTATGATAGAGAAGTATAAAGACAGTCCGCACATTGATCAGTTCATAAAAGAAGCACTTAACCTTAACGCCCAACTAATGCAACAAAAGGAACTTTTGTGTCAGGGAATCTCGCAAATAAATCCTTATTACGAGATCAGTGATAAGCTAACAAGCCAATTTGTCAACACGAGGCTTGAGTATGATGAAATCCATAAAAAGGATTTCTAACTTTATCACCTAGAAAGAATCAGAATATGGGAGAAAGGTTGACTTACAAAAACTAGAGGAATCACATAAATAAAATGTATTTTCATACTGGGATTCTCAGCTCAAGCAAGCAAAAACGGAAATAGTGGTCATGGCAATAGCAACAAACAGAATCATTGAAGCCATTAACAAAAATCTACATGGCGACAACCTGGTTGCAGAATCTATACCAAGATTTCTTCCAAACGCCAATGAACTTGAGGAGCAATGGAGACAAGCAGCAAAGGAAAGGGAGGAGGTGATCAAAAAAACGAGCAAGTTGAACTGGGAGGCATACTGGCAATTCTTATTCAAACCATTTAGCCAGTGGATGACCCTGCAATACCTAACCACTTCCACACAGAAAATGGTGCCAGCACTGATGGATGTCGTATTTACTGGATAGTTGAAATCTGTGATCACTCAAACAACACAGCTCAAACCAATGACAATATCTATGATCTTAAGGATCAAATGAAAATGAGTTAGTCACATTGTTTTATTTCTATTTTGGTTTCATTTCGCATAATCTGGGGAAGGTCATTTAAACCAACTCAGCTATTTTTGTAATAATCTATTTTAGGACATATATTTTTAGTATTTAAACCCCTCTCATGCATTTAGAGAGGGGTCTAGAAATTTTATCAGAAACATTATTCAAAACATGCACTTATTTACCTTGGAGGAGGTTCTAGTGGAATGAATGGAACAAGATCTATTTTCTTTTATATCTGGCACATTCTACTGAAATTTGACTTTTTCACTCTTAGATGATGTTGGATTGGTTGGAATTAGATCGATATTGTTGAAAACATGAGCAGAACTTATTACAAATGTTACTTTTATCTTGTGATTTTGTTTTTTTTTATGTATTAGGTAATAACTTTTCTTCAACTTCTTTATGTATGAAAGTTTGAATTTTGGTTAGCATTATTTCTCTTTTGTATGGTGTTGGCTTTAATTTCCTATTAAATACATGAACGATTCTATATGTGATATCACTCTCACAATCATTTTGGATAACTATTTATCCAAAATGATTATTGTTAAGTGATTTCACTTCTTGTTGCAATTGAATGATCTTTATTACCAATTGTTATAGGACATTATTGTAGATCGCATATTTTACTTTTATTCTCGGGTATAGTTATAGTTAGATAGTATTTAAAACTAGGATATGTGCATGTGATTAATAGTTTAGATTACATTACACTTAGCTAAATCATTCCCCCATTACATCATATATCACCCAATCAACACTACCAAAATCTCTTTTTGCGAAATTGGTCCCATTATCCCCAGTCAGAGCCACTACACCAAATGGAAGAGGAGTTGCCAACCAAGGTTTGGAGTGGGTGGCTTTCCCCCATGTTGTAGAAACAATTTTGAAGGCTTCAACACACCTTGATACAATTGGTCAATATGGAAAAAAATGAATATGTGGCTCCTTTATCTTTTCATGGCTAGTGGTATTTATTCCTTGACCATGTTATATGTTCTTTTTTCTTTCCACATTCCTTATTGAAGTTGTGATTCTCAAGCCTTCAAGGTAAATGAGAGTTGTGAAATTCCATATTATTGTTAAATGGTATTTTGTCACACTCCCTGTATCGTATCTTGAAGTGTCAAAATGACGAAAGTTGTCATTGTATTCACCATGAAACATTTTTAGAAGCATCCCTGAAAAATAGAAGAAAAGTTGCCTTTAGATAATTTTGAAGAAACTTGTCAAAAAATCTTGTTTTCAAGATTAGTGCTTTTTGCACCACTAGTAACCCATGCTGGTAACATGTTGCACTATACTGACCTAGCACTGCCAACGTGACTTTTATCATGAAAAACCACGTTGAACCTCTTCAGGTAGTTTTTCCTAAAGTAGAGGAGAAGCTTCTTTTACTAGAAGTCTCGAGAAGTTGGTTATAGGTGAATAAGGATTAGAATGTGATCTCCCATTAATGGCCCTTGATTCTACTTTCATGAATACTTCCCTTGAGTGTGGAACCTCTCCCTCCTTTTATGGATCTCTAACTCCCTCTCCTTCCTTATAAATGAGATCCTTACTATCCACAATTGGTTGCCTGTTGGTTTGTTGCATTCCTAGTGCTAAACTATGCCCAAATGCTGCCCACTTTGCTACGGAGAAAGGAGTGCTTGAAGGTTAAGGCTAGGACTTGGAAACTCACCTAAAGGAGGCTTCCAACATCAAGGCTTAAGTGGTTGTAATTATCCCTTTACCATCTATTGATAATACATTATGTGTTTTATTTCCATAAATGTTTCAATCATTGTCCATTTAGTATAATACTCGTTGATCTGTTATATGGTTTATATCAAAATGTTTTTTCTATATATAAGTTTGTTTTCTCCACATGATTTTCCTTGTAGCTATTCATCCATAGCAATGAAGAGGAGATTGAGCTTGGAAGCAAAAGAATCAAGTATGACACCAATGGAGGTTAGCATCAGAGTGAGGTAGGTCATCTACCCTCCTTTGTGTTTTATGGTATAAACTAGGAAAGTTTGCACATATTTGTATTCATTTGTTGCTAGATCCTCCCATAGGACTAGAGGGATAATTTATGTCCACAGAAAGGATTTCCTGCACAACAAAATGGCAACTCCACTGCGGAACTTATAACCCTTCAAACCTCCTTTTTAAGTTTGGTATTTTTTATCCTAGTGATCTGTAAGTTAGGGTCATTATGGGTCTGTATTTTAAGTAGTATGCCCTTTAGAGTGTTAAGTTTGAATCTCTCTTTGAGTTTCTTTTTATTTTCCTAAGTATTTCTTCATCAACACGTTTTATACAGGAAGAGTTGCATTACCAACACGTTTTTTGTCTTTACAGTAGCGCTGAAACCCCTGTCAACATGGGTTTTGACTATTACATTCGCGTTGATCCTTGAAAATTGAGATTTTTTAGGGTTTCTCTCAAAAAGGTCTAGTGTGTCATAATCTCTGAAATGCCCTCCTGATCTGTGTGCATTGAATTTTCCATTATTTTGGTTGATTTCTTAATGGTTTGAAAAAGTCCATCCCACTGTTTCAAGTAGTGAAAGTGAATATTGATTGAGTCTCTAGTTCTTTGGGTCAATTGAATTTATTGTTTGATGCTTGTATGTGTGGAAAGAATATTGATTTTGCTTTGGTTAAAGCATTATTAGTTCTTTTGGAAACCATAAAAGAAATGGCATTTTTATTTTCTTAGCTTTCATCTCAAAGTTTATTTTTTGAAATTGCATTAGATTACATTGCATTGAAAATTCATTTTCTGGATTATCATTGAGCATAGATTACATTTCTTAATGTTGAAATATGAAAAGTGCATTCTCATTCATTGAAAAGAAAAATGAAAAATTCATATAGGTGAATTTTAGTGAATCGAAACTCATTTTACTTTTTGGTGGGTGCATTGGAATAGCGAAAGTGAAAGATCTAGTTAGGAATAATTTTATTGTTGCATAATTAGTTGTTGTATCAATGTTTAAAACTTACTCCCTATGCTAGATAGCCTTCATTGAAATGGAAAGAATCATTTTTTCATATTAGTTGCATCGTCGGTGTGTTTAGGTGACATCGATTTTTGAGCCTTGAAACTGAAACATAATTCAAGATCAACTTTAAAATTCATCTCAATTAACCTAAGGAGCATTTGGAACATTAACGTAAAAATCTAGAGGTATAGGCTAGACACATGTTTCAACATCATTAAACTTAGGAGTTATCATTATTTGCCAGCATTTCATCCCAGGGGTGAAATCCCATTCCACGTACGGAAGTGTATAGGACTATTCTCCTATAGTTTCGGGTATATCAGAGGTGCTCCACACATGGTAAGTATATGGGAATGCTCTCATCGAATGGTTACGTATTAGACAAAATTACACATTAGACAACACTACTATGGACTACACTCCCACGTACAATCGAGTATATTTGGGAGTCCCCTATAGGTTGTTATCCAACCATAGGTAACCAATTTTGCCACCTTGTGTACCATGATACACCGAACAAAACATTCAGGGAGATTAGATATTGTATGTTAAGTCCTTTGTTCACTAAGGTGTATATTGCAGTTCATGGTTTCTTGGTAAACCTTTATTCCTAGCTATCCCTTTATTTTTGTTTTGAGTCTTTAATTTCTAAAATTAATTAATTGATTCTGGAACAACATCCTCCTTGTGGAATAGCTCCTTAGTGGATCTTAAGTTGAGACTAATGGCAACAGTTCCTAAGTCTACCAATCAAGGAAACCCCTCTGATGGTAATCCTGGTCCTTTTCCTTCTTTTGGGAATGTTGGTGCTCCTTATATGGAAATTTTGTCCCTTCCTAGATTTACCATTGGTCTACCAGTTTGGTTATTTTTTACCCCTATGGTTCTGAATGTCCAAGCTACTTCTCAATTGGGTTCTCCTCCACCTGAACAATATCAACCCCTAGGTCAACCTAAATTTGAATATTTTCCTTCTTCACCTATTCAGTCTTCTTCCTATTCTTCCTCTTCATCTGGTGAAATCTTGGAAGTTAGTAACTATGTGGATAAGAATAAGAAAAATAAGTAGGGAGACAAACAAGTAACCATTGCTATGGATGTAAATAGTAGGGAGGAACCTTCCAATCAACCCCACAAAGTTAAGTTCCCTTTCATCCTTTGTAAGGGTGACCACCTTCTTATAGATTGTCCTAATATTCCCAAGATATTAGAAGTGTGGTCTACAGGCTCACATCAGCCTTTGTCATCGACCTCTAGAGAACATGCTAGTGAAAAGCCCTCAACTAGTGGTAGTAAGGTTCATGGGAAAAAGGGTAAAGTCAAATTTACTTGTATATTATGTGAAGGGAATCATCGTATTCACCCTTTCCCTTATATGGATGAAGCCTCAAAAGTGTTGTACAACCTTACAACTTCTCAACCTCGTCTTCCTACTAGTTATCGAAAGATTTCCCCTGGTCCTCCACTAGCTGACCAAGTGATTGATCATAATTCATCTTTACTCAATCCCACTCTCTCTGAATGTGAATCCCATGAGCTCTTTCCCAACCAACCATTGGTTGAGAAAATGTTTGACTTGATTCCACCTTTAGTTGATTATACCTTTCCTATAAAGAGTGAACTTCAAATCACTCAGGTTCTTCTTGTTTCTTCAGATTCCAATGAATTGGGGGGCAATCCTCCCATTCCCACAGTATGGGCGGGAAATCTTCACAGTCCCATAATGCAAGGGCGCAGTTCTCCCATTCCCATGATACCCCCTCTAAGTGGTATGGTCACTTCCTTTGATTGGAGTCGACTGGCAAGATATCATCTTCATTCTTATGTGCCCTTTAATATCACAGTACAAGCCTATAATATATCCATACCTAGCACAATCATATATGAAGGAGCATATGTTAGTATTTTGTCCTCAACTACTTAGAAAGCTTTAATTTCTCTACAAATTGTGCCCGTTACCCAAAACATGTTGGCTTTTAATAGAGGAATCAATCAACCATTAGGGATCCTTCCTGATTTGCCTATTACTTTGGGAGGAAAGATCATATATATTGATGTGATGTTTGTCCAAGGCCTTTTGGATTTTAACTTACTCCTTGACCATGACTATGTTTATGTCATGGGAGCTCTTGTCTCTTCTCTCTTTTGTGTCATATGTTTCCCGCATGAAGGAATAATTGTGGCCATTGATTATCTTTCATTCGTTGGTCCTAAATTGAATCCCAATCAACCATCTTCCCTAAATGGTCCTTGTATGTAAGTGGTATCATACCCAGCATAGGCTAATTATGTGGCCACCTGTTTCATGTCCGTGTCTACTGATGATCTAGTAATTGATATAGTGCATCATGTACTGGGGGCATTGGAGCCTGATATTTCCATTAGATCCCTTGATATGTATCCCTTTGAGAGCATTGTTTTCCCATCTGATGAGAACCTCTTAGAAGCCATGGCCTCTTATGTACCATGAAACAAGATTCTTGAAGCATAATTCCTTGTCTTGTGTTGAGATCCTTAAAAAATGAATCAAGGTTCTCGAAGAAGAGTTCCTTTTCTTGTGTCAATCTCCTTAAAAAAATGAATCAAGGTTCCTGGAGCAGAATTCTTTGTCTTTTGTCAAGCTCCTTAAAAAATAAATCAAGGTTCCTGGAGTAGAGTTCTTTGGCTTGTGTCAATCTCGTTAAAAAATGAATCAAGGTTCTTGGAGCAGATTTCCTTGTCTTGTGTCAAGCTCCTTAAAAAATGAATCAAGGTTCTTGGAGCAGAGTTCCTTGTCTTGTGTCAATCTCTTTAAAAAATGAAACAAGGTTTTCGAAGAAAAGTTCCTTTACTTGTGTAAAGCTCATTAAGAAATGAAATAAGGTGTCATGAGCATGGTTCTTTTCTTGCGTCAATCTCATTAAAAAATGAAACAAATCCCCTTCTAGTTCGAGTCTTTGATTAGATCTCGTAAATTCCTAGTTGAGTCCTCCACTTGATCTTGTAAATGAACCTTCATTCCACTCACCTGTTAGTAACCAATAGTCTAATTAGGTGAATGAAATGAATCTTGGGGGGCATGTAACTCGAATTGAGTCATTATTTTGGGGGCATGCAAACTTATCTCAAGCACATATTTTCTTTATCTCAAGCTTGTGTAAAAATGAAACCAAATCCAAGCATAGTTTTTTCTCATGTTTCAAGCTTGTGAAAAAATGAAACCATGTTCAAGTATCCTCAAGCATATTTTCCCATGTTTCAAGATTGCGGAAAAATGAAACCAATTTCAATTTACTTCTCACAATTTTCATTTTTATCAGCCTCTTTTTCTAGATAAGCCTTGTTTTTTCATTCCATCATCACCATCTCTTTAGCCAATCATATGCTTTTACTTTTTTGTTTTACTCTCACCTCATGAACTGCTACGATGAGTGGTCTTATCAGCTAGCCTATTGACCTTTACATGTTCTAAGCAGTTCCATCATGACCAGAACTAGTTGTTATCCTTTTATACCACTTGTTCCTCAAGGTGGAGTCCTCTTTTCATACTCCAAAAATATGAAAATATTGCCAAGCACTTGTCCTTTCATACTCCTTAAAGTGAATCAAAATACTTCTTCTCAGTATAAGTTTAACCCTTTTCCAGACTAAGATAAACTAATGTACGAAAAAGGAATACTTAGTCACATGTGGCTAAGAGGTTCTCTTGAATATTGTTTCTACCTTTTCATATTCAAGAGACTACCTACGAAAAGGGACCTTCGGAGTTTGATTTTTGAATCTTTTTCAAACTCTATAAACATGAAAAATAAGTCGAGTTACCCCTCCATCAGACTCATAAAACTGAAACGACGAAGGAGTTATCACCATGACGAGACTAAGCTACTCCTTCCTAGGGCTCGTTAAAAATACTAGGATGGATTCATCCGAAGGATGAAATTATATGATAAGCATATGGTATCCTCTTCCAGCTTGAGATTAAAAATAATGAGGTACTTGCTAGAAATAGTGGAGAAAAATGGAAGTAAACATGTCTTGTATTTTTTATAAAGGTAGCATGTCGCTCTTGAACATGTCACTTTTTTTGTATCTCATATTAGTTTTGGTTTATTCTCACTTTGCCACTTACCTTTCTGGGTTTTTGGAATCCATTTTCCCCTCATCTAATTATATATTATTGTCATCATGACCTTTGATCCTATGTTGAGTAAAATGTTTCCAAATTCAGGAGGCATGTTGTCGATATGTTCAAGAGAAATCCCATCTGCAACTCAAACCACTTAAACCATGTTTGACTTTTCTATAAGAATCCTGAATCACTCTTTCCAAAACTAGTAAATCATATGTTTTGTGTCGATGATGTGGGAAACATTATGACCCTTCTTAAATGAATCACTTCATGTCGACTCCAACTCATTAGCCAGGAAGATGGTCTAGAAAATCCCTTTAAGTACCTTGGAAATTCCATGCCTCAATGGTAGGTTCTTTGCATTTGACAATAGGTTCACATCATTGAACTTTGATCGACTGATTCTATGATTGTTCGACTTCAGCTTCATTGTTCACACTCGCGGATTGTGTTGTTGTACCTTGAGAGCCCTCGCCATTATTGGTGGTTTCTCTCGTGCCTGTTAACAATTCCCATCATTGACTAGTAATCAGGTGGTTTCTACCATGTTCGACTTTGACACATCTATTCACACGTGGGATTCATGCTTTGGTTGGATTAGGATAGAGATGAAGACCCTGGGTTTCATTTGATAAATCTAGGCTACGTGGAGTTATTAGGTATTCATGATTGTACACATGATCCTTTCTATTCTAATGGATGCATGTTGTGGATTCATGTATTGTTAGATGCCTAATTAGAGATGTATTATTAGGCATACTTACATTAGAGATTCCAAATATCTTGTATCATGTTTGATTTGTAGCTCTCCTGACGATGTTTCTCCGAGTCCTTGCCTTGACTTGTAAATCATTTCAACCATCACTTCCAGTTTTTCCTTCATGCTTTAGGGGGCATCTGTTATAAAGTATTTTTTAACACTCCCAATGTCATATCCTAGAGTTTCAAAATGATGAAATTTGTTAGTGTATTCACCATGAAAAATGTTCTAAAGCATCCTTGAAAAATAGAATAAAACTTGCCTTGAAGAATTTTGAAGAAACTTGTCCACAAACCTTGTTTTTAGGATAAGCATTTTTTTTCATCACTGGTAACTTGTGCAGGAAACCTGTTGCACTATATCAGGAAAACCTACATTGAACCTCTTCAACCAGTGTTTCCTAAAGTGGAGGAGAAATTTCTCTTACTAGAAGTCTCGAGAACGATGAGCTGGTTACATGTGAATAAGGATTAGAACGAGATCTCCCATTCTTGGTCCCTTATCCTAATTTCATGGATATTTCCCTTGAGATGTGGAAACTCTCCCTCCTTTTATGGGTACTTAACTCCCTCTCCTTCCCTATAAATGAGATCCCTACTATCCACAACTGGTTGGCTATTGCTTGGTTTCCTTCCTAGTGCTAAACTATGCCCAAATGCTACCCACTTTGCTAAGGAGAAAGGAGTGCTTGAAGGTTAAGGCTAGGTGTTATAGACATATTTGGGCACTGCAACCCCAATCTTATATGTCCAAAAACCAAGGGCTTCTAAGTCCCTAAAAGTGTTGTTTCATACCCTAAAGGAACAAGGTCAGCTGATTACATCATCTCCTAGAAGTTCTCCATGAAAAACTGCTCAGAACTGGTCAAAACTGGACCATCTCACCTGCTCCATGGTCAAAGTGCGATGCATCTCACCTAATGCACATAGGGGCTGCAATGCATACTGAAAAGCCCTTCTATGGGGTGCAATGGGCAAGAGTAGACAAATGGCAGAGAGAGTTTGTGATGAGCCCCAATTTTGGTACAATTCGGGCTCATTTTGGCCTACTTTACTTGCTCAATCCGTTCATCTTTATTTGCTTATGCATGCATTTCTTAGTTATTTCATGTTGTTTGTAGGAGGAAGGTTAGACACTTTATCCACGTGACTAATGCATTGCGATTCCAGGTTTTGGCATTGAAAAAGGGGAACAAAAGACAACGCAAAAGGAACAAGGAGACATAAGGTGGCACTGCTGATTTTGTGGAAGGATGTCCACAGTATTGGGACATTCCTCGTGATTCCCACCGAGAACTCCGAGCTCCAATCAATCTCCCCTCTAAGCCTCAGAAGTAGCCAGCTGTCCTACAGGAACAGCAGTCATCAACTGTTGACTGCCTCACGAATCCGCAGTTAAACTTCAGTTGGACAGCCGAGCTCCTAGAATCAAGGCTACTTGGCGGATCATCATTTTTTTTGTATAAATATGGAGGCCGTAGCCTTAGATAGTTTGTTGAATCTCTTGGGTTGTCATATCATATTGGAATCAGTCCAGTTTTGTTTTCTTTTGCTGTAAGCCAGTTTGGCATGACGTTGAATTATTAATAAAGAGGGTAGTTTGTGATCGATTCCTGAGTTTTATTAGGAGACTATAGCTCTCAGGTTAGGGCCCAACCTGAGAGCCATAGATCCCCTCTGTTGTAGTATTGTTTCTATTTCTTTTCCAGCATTTTGAGTTTCATTTGCACATGCAATTTGAATGGCAGTCTTGTAATTCGATTTTCTTATGAGTTAGATAGATTTCGTTTATGGTACAATTACTTTCACTTGTTTAGTGTAGCAAATGATACATGACATCCATTGGAGCTCCAGCAAAATCATTTGTTAAGGCTCACTGCCATCTCGTTTGAAGATTGGGGTGCAGTCCATAGCAGACCACCAAAAATACGCATGAATTTGGTTGATACAGTTATGATTTGGATTTAGATGCTTCCTTGTCATTTACACGAACCACACATCTCTTCATCACAGTCCCATACGTATTTCTCCTTGCGTTTTGGATCACTGTTCAATAAAATCACGGTACACTTAGTGAAGGTTGATGCATTTCCGGTTTGATAAACAGTTTCGGTCATTTGTTTCATTTACACTCTTCTCCATCTCGTTCATTGCCATCCTTTCTGTTTTGACTTTGCATGCAACCACGTTTCTTCGCCTTACACTGTGTTCTGCCCTTTCCTAAACATCTCCTAATCCTCACGTAGCCTCATTCCTTGACCTCTCACATCCATCACTCCAACACACTCCCTACGTCTGTTTTCCATCTCATCCTTCCATTCCTGAGCCATCAACAGCCTGTTCCCTATCTCTCACATCCCTTCCTACCCGTCCATCACCTTTCCCTCACCTCAATCCTCCACGGTAGACCATCCTGTAGCAATTCAGAGACATCCTGTAGAAGACCCTGAGTTTCCTGTAGAATCCCCTGCAGACATCCTGTAGGAGGTCTTTCATGCAGTTGCTGAGCATCTGAACGTGGAAAACCTCTGTGGATGAATGCCAAGGGTCCATAGGGACCTCACCTAGCCTCCCCAACCTGTCCCACGCTTTCCTTCCTTCTCCATCCAATCTGCACAATCAAACCCTAATAAGTAACCAAAACACAATCACTCCACCTACTTAATGAAAAAGTATAAAAACATGTCCTTTGTAATGTCAGTAGTTTAGACTCATGCATTTCCACTTGTTAGATGTAGTAGCAGCATTGGTAGAAGTATTACTCATCCTCATTGCATTATATAGATTAGACTAGTCAAATTAAGGTTTCCTAGGGTTACATGCTTTGATTTACTTTCAGTTCATTTTTGTCAATTAGCTTAGCCTCCTTTGAGCTAGCTTTCGTCCATCATTGATAAAGCTTCTTCTGTGAGCCTATAGAAGTTGGCTTGAGCCCTAGCGGACTTGTGCCAGCTGACCAAGTGACAGCTGCGACAAGAACTAGTACTTGTGCATATAGCACCGTCGCTTCCAAGTTTGTACGAACAACTGGGTTGATAAAATGAGAGACAGGAAGCCTCAGGAGTTGTAGCATTATTGCTACAATACTGGAGCTCACCACTCATCATTTCTTTTGTTTAGATTTTGGTTCCAGTGATCTTTGTGAAAGAGTTTCTTAACATTATGATTACCAAATTCTTCCAAATTGCTAAAAAAACTTAGAAATTAAATTTAGGCTCCCGCTGTTTTAGTAAAAAAAATTGCTCTTTATACCCTACTTCTAAGTTTGGCCAACTTGGTAAAGAAATTCAAAAAAAGTATCAATTTGTTAGTTTTACATACAAGGAATATTTACGTACAATTGATTCTACATTGAAAAATCTTCATGACAACCACTTGGGTTCACTGTCATGCCTTGCCTTGCAAATGGCTTGGCACTTCAACCAATGTTCTCCTTTTGCTAATAACCTAATCCAACACTTGCCAGCTACTTTCTGATTAAACACCCCGTTGTATCAAAGTGATCCCTTGGTGCTTGGAAAGTTGACTGATGTCCTTCCCACTAAGAGTCATGTTCCTCCTTTGCAACACATGTATTCGATGCAAGCTTCTCCTTGGAAACCACTTTTCCAAGTTAAGCCCATCTGAGTGAACTACAACGATGAGTTCCAATATCAGTAATAACAAGAAAATAAATGACCATTCTTTTACCTCCATGGTTCCAAATTCAACATCTAGAAGAATGCATTCGCCATCTCTTTTGCTTCTTGGCGTCAACACGTCAAATGGTCTACAGTGGCTGCAATTTTTTTTGGCATTTTTGTCCACTTTCGCTTCTTGATTCCATCGTCCTCTAGTATTAACATGTTCAATTCATGATTTGATAATGAAGACTAATCATGAGCCTCTTGCTCAAGCATGGACCTTCCAAAATCCCGCGACATCTTGTCACAAAAAACACCATTAACCTTGAAAAACACTCATGCAAGAATATAACTTGATGACATCTTCCTTTTTCTTCTTCAAAGCAACAAATGTCACATCATGTGAACATCACCATGTACTCTTACATCTTGGTGTATAAACCATCAACTAAACACAAGTCGACAAAACATGCTTCTTCAAACAACCAACTTTCAGGTAAAGCAAAATCATGTACAACAACTTGATGATTTACAACAAGAATTCCACATTTTCATGAAACAATTTGTCACATCTCCCTTTCATCTTTCGAGACAAAATCAACTCTTCCATTTTGATATAACATACATGTAACAATCAATCGACCACACAAGCGGACACTCATGCATGTGCAAATGATCAACATTCTCAAGTTGACAACATACATGTTAACAAAGCAATCAACCAACACAAGTCAATCACTCATGCATGTTCAAACACAATGAAACTATTAAAAATTCCACTGTTCAGACACACAAACTATCATGCATGTATAAAAATTCTCAACTCTCTCACAAGTACAAGAATCCCATTCGTATGTATGAGTACTTAAAGAGATGAAATGATCAGATTTGCTACAATAAAGTGAGTCAACATACTCCACTTTCAAACACCTTCCTCGCACAAACATGCAAGTTCAAGAATACAACATGCATGCAAATGTGTTGGTGAAAATTTCCACCTTTATTGCATCTAAGTGAGGCAATATAACTCTACTTTTATAACATCTTGCTTCATGCAATATGCAACATATTTTCAGGAGAAAAGAAATGCGTCCAAATAACAAGGAAATGCATCAATAAGGAAAAAATTGTATCAATTATAAAAAGAAATGCAAGGCCTTAATTGGTTAAGAAATCTAACCATCTCTTTCCAAACCATTTCAATGGCGCTTCTTTCAATTGCACTTCATCATGTGTATCATCCTCACCCACATCAATTATGGAATCCTCTTTTCCATTCTTGCCAAAATATCTCTCCACCTTCTTCAAATGTCATGGATTACTTGTTGGATGCAAAGTCCAACACTTGTCTACAAAATGACCCCGCTTATGGCAATGAGTGAAAAATAATTGCATATTCTTTTCAACATGGTTTCCATTATCCAATGGACCTTTGGCATTCTGTCTCTTTTGTTTTGAAATTTTCCTATGTATGGCTATCCTCTTCCAACACCTCGAAACAGTATGGTTATTTAAACCACAAAAGGAACATTTAAATTTTCTCCAAATCTTATCTGAAGATTTACCATGTTGATCATAATCAAAAGAAACTTGATTAAAGGTAGATTTATACCTTGCACATTCACCTATGTCTCCTTCTTGAAGAGGTGAATTTTATGAGGTAGTGGCTCTCTTCAGAATACCAACAATGGTTTCAATGACCTTAGATCTTTCAACATCCTCTTGTTTTCCATTTCCACTAGTTGCATGCTTATGAGCATATTCTTGCAAAACGAGGATAAAACTTTTGCATTCCTCATGAACACAAACTTCACAATCTTGAGGTAATTAACATGTAATGAAAGTCTTCCTTGGAATACCTTCATGTGCATCGTTGGCTTTGGAGCATTCTCCATCATGTTGTCCATAACCAAGACCCAAATACCTGGGCCTTTCCTCGACAACAATTGGCTCAACTATGCCTTCTTCATGTTTTCCAAACCCTTTACCTTCATAGCTCATATTCATCAATAATTTGGACCATATTCCTCTAGTTTTCCTTTCAAAAGCACCAAAACATTCATTTTGAGAGGAAATTGAAGATAAACTTGAATTGCATATCTCATTTTCTTGCACATACTTGGCTAGGGTTTCCTTGGCATCATGGAGTTGAATCTCCATCTCATGCATCTTTTCAAGAAGCTCTTGCTTCTCCTCCTTCATGGCTATCAATTCCTCTTGAAGTATAGTATTCTCCTTCCTATCTTCATTCATCTCTTGCACCATATCTCTCATGATGCTATGCTCTTGCAACATCTCTAAATCAAAGAGTCTTGCTAAGGAAGATGGATTAGAAACATCATTTGTTGAAGCTGCCATCACACTTGTAATGCATTAAAAAGCTTCAAAAAGTTTCTCAACAGAGAAGCATCTCCCTTCTTCAGCTTACACACACAAATTTGCACGCAGTTAAATTCTCCTTGCACAAATACAAAACCAATAGCTAATTTTCTAGCTAACTTGGAAAACCATCTCAGGGTTAAAATGACCTAACTTGCTCTAATACCAACATGATCTGGATGTTGGGAAAACCTTTTAATGCTATGAATGGTCCCTCTTCATTATTAAAAATAAATTTGTTTAGGATCGTCTCAAATTAACCAAAATGTGAGGAATTATATGTCCTGCTGAGTGTCGTTTATGAGAAATTTGAGGTTAATTAGCTGTTTAAAACACATATACAACAAGTAAATTGTAGAGAAGTAAAACAAAACAACTCATAACACAAAGTTGATAAAGGATTTCACCCCTCCTGGGCTACATCTCCTTGGACCTACTCCAATGGTTAGGCCCTCTTTGGATTAATGTTCAATTATCTGATTACATGAACCTACATTGGTCCAATGGCTTTGCAACCTACTTCATTGGATTAAGAAGATCTAAAAAACCCAAAAATGACTATCCAAGCTCTGTAATTGGACTGCAATTGATCTAAGCTTGACCTCTTCTCCTGGTGGCCCTACGCTTCATTAAAATTTAAGGTAGAAAAATAACATACAGAAGTGCCTTTCTGTCTCTGCAACATATTCCATTGTGTTCAATGCATCCACATCATCTAGGAATGACTCTTTCTGAGCCAAAATTGGTCAAATGATGAAGTTATGGTCTCTTCAGTTTTCACTAGGAAAACTCTACCAAATCTCGAGAAACTCCAGTTAACCCTGCCAAATTGGGAGCAATGCCAGATTATTTGGACCCGCCAAAACTACTTCCAAGTTAATCTGCGCTTTAATTAAGGATAAGCATGGTTTAATTAGTGTTAAACTTTAGTTAGCACATTAAGCACGTGTTTAGAAATGTGTGTTGGCTCCTGGTTTGCAGTGTTGGTCACATGTGGAGGGGGGTGGCGCTCTCCTCCCCAACCACCACATTTAATCTCTTTAAATGAAAAGTGTGCCCACCATATGTCAAGTCCATTTGTGGTGGCATAACGGTCGAGAGTGGGGCTTTTGCGAGCGAGGTTGCGGGTTCGATTCCTTGACCTTCCAAACAACATTTTATCTGACCTTTGAGAGGGCACATGACAGCGTCCGGGCTTGCCATGTGTCAGACTCTCATTGGTCCACCTCAATGCCCTTGACCAAATAACGTGCCAACACTTTTCACCCTTCAATTGAACCACCCGTGGGAATATTCTTGGAATATTTTAAGGAATATTCTTTTTGCTAACTAGGTTGTACGAATGCCTAGTCAGCATGCGAGTCAACCTTATACCCAAAATTTTGCATGTTTGACGAAACTATCAGAACACGATATCTTTCTCATGCGAGCTTCGTTTGAGTGAAATGAGTTAAGTTTGGATCGTATCACCAAGACGGACATGGTCATTCAGTTTTCGAGCAATTTTGAGCACTTTGGTTTTGAGCAAATTTTTTCCCCTAATCTAGATTCTAATCACGAGTAGTGGGATTTTAACACACAATTTTTTCAGTTCACCTAGAATTTTAGTCGTTCTTGGGTGTGTTGGCTAGGATGGATTAATATCTTAGGAAAAGGACGTGGATTGCGTTGAGGAACACTCGTTTTCATTTCCTCATCAAGCTCCTTAGGTGGAGATGGAAGTTGATTATCTGGAATCACTCTTCCAGACCTGAGGTTGATTTATTGAATTTCCACAACATAGGAAGGGAAGGATTTCTCTCCACTATAGACCTATTGTGCCTATTTATTTTTCGGGTTTGGATTTGGTTCAGCAAGCATGTGAGGTTGCTTAGGCAGAGCAGGGTGAAGGAGCTCGGGTTGAGATGGAGGCGGAGGGAGTAAGGCTTGATATTCATTGTATGTGGGCCTCCACCCCTATGATGGTGTATTCCACTGAGGTTGTGGGGGAGCATATGGCTGAAATGATTGATTTGCATGTTGGGAATGGTATTGAGGTGTGAAATACCAGGGAGAAGGTGTGGACCATGAAGGATGAGTAGGAGGACACCAAGGGGGAATGGATGCATTTTGGTTAGGGTTGTAATATGAATAGGAGGCCCCTTGCATGCCCTACTAGTGTGTTCAAGGTCTTTAGGCCTCCTTTGGTTGATATGACAGAGTTGTTCAGTCACACCTTCAATTCCTTGATACATAGATTTCAATCCAGACAAAGAAGGACACTTGTCCGTGGAGTGGTTCTCCTCACAGACTGAGCAGATCTCTATAAGATTCAATGAACATTCATTTCTAGGGTGCCTCCTAGTGCATCTAGGGAAAAAGGAAGCTAGGGCTCTTTCTGCTTCCTCCTACTTCCTCCTGATTTTGATGGTGTCCATTTGCAGATCAAGGGTATGTAACATTTCACTCTTAAAGTCTTCCAACATGTTCCTAATTTCACTTTTGATGATTGTGTTAGAGGAGGATGAACTGACCAAAGCTTGACTAGCCCTACCCTTCTTTTTGGCTACCCCATAATGATTTTTGAAAATTGTCTTGCTATCATCATAAGATAACTGGTAGATGTCGCCTCCCAACACAATGTTTAGGGTTTCTAGGATATCTTCCCTTATCCATCTAAGAAGGACTAGCTTGAGCGATTCAGGATCAAGGGAGCATTTGGCCCTTTTGTAGCTTAGTTGGAACCTTTCCTCATAATATTCCAAGGATTCATCATGTCCCAAGGTCATTCTAAAGATTTCTTCTTTGGTGTCTTTGGACCTACAATAATCTCGTACTTGTTGTTGAAGCCTTGTTGCATTTGAGCCAAAGTAGTGATGTTGCCCCCAGGTAAACCCATTAACCAATGGAAGGTTGCACCCTTAAGGGTGGATGGAAACAACTTCAACTTCTAATCGTCAGAGGTATAATCATAAGTTTTGCAAATGAAAAAAAACTCAAATAAAAAGGTATCACGGTCCTCTAAGGTTAAGCCATGGAAGTGAGGAAGGGCAAAGGGGTTTATGTTTTTCATCCTAGCATCTCCATTAGTTTCTCCAATGGGAAAATCACCCTCAGTTTTGTTTTCAGCTCCATTTATATTTTCAGTCCCATTTTTATTTTTAGCCATGGTGTAGGTTGGTGGAATGGTTTCTTCTTCTTCTTCCCCAATAGGCTCTTCAACGATCTCTGGTTGTTCACCTAAGGGGTCCTCTAGCTCACAACCACTGAAAAACAGGGAAGGTTGGTTGTTTTATGGTGTGGGGGTATTTGGCAGAAATTTTCCTAAGTTGTCTCTACTCCTACGAGGCTTGAAAGAAATTTGTATTTTCTTCTAATGTTTTCTTAGAACTACTTGCAGAATAGAAAGAAAGCAGAAATTGCAACTATTTGTTGAATGGAACTACTTGTCGAATGGAAATAAAGCATAAATTATAACTATCTATTGAATGCAAAACAAAAAGGAAATAAGAAATCACATCTACCTAGACACCTCCCCGGTAACGACACCAAAAATTGTTGAGCCCCAATGTTCCAGAAAGGATGTTGCAACTCCTAGGGTGACCAACTTTACTTTATCCACCCAAGGTTTATACAAACTTGGAGGTGATAGTGCTATATACACAACAGATGCACCAGTCTACTCTTGTCACTTCTCAACTGGGGCAATAGACCACTAGGGTTTTCCAAACCAATATTCTATTGACTAGAAGGAGGTTGACTACTTAATGTAAAGCTATCTTTAATGCAGAAAGTAAATTCTTGCCTAATCTTAAAGAAATGAAAGTGCTCAATAGAAAGTGCTATGAAAATTACATGAAATCACTAAGCTAGGAATTAACACATATTACTTGTAGAAGAGACCTTATTTAACCTTGCATTCTATCATCTATTTATCTAGACTAAGTAGGCATGGAAATGATCCTAACATTTCCAAGGCTGATGTGCGAATGCATTAGCTAAATATTGTAGAAAAGAGTTCTAGTTTTCAATTTAGAAATGTAAATGTTAAGCTAATCAATTTGATCTTTTGTAGGAGAGGAAGATATGGGAATATTGGTTAGAAATGGCATTGAGGGGTATGGAGGTCAAGTTGAAGGGCTTCCCTAGACTCTGATCATTATTTCTGCCCAAAACAATCTAAAACAAATTGCTATAGGGTTTCCTATAGTTGCTACAAGATATCTTGTAGTTACTACAGGATGTCCCAGTTTACTGCAGGAAACTTAGCTGAAAGTTGTAGGACGGTAGGGAAGTTGAAATTAAGTGTTGGGAAGGTGTATAATGGTGGAATAAGGTATGGCGAAGGTGCTCACTACCAAAGGATCAACCCAACTCTTTAGGGTTTGATTTTCTCAAGGTGGTTGTCCATGGTAGCTACAAAACAGAAATCTGAATTGGTGATTGGTAATCTTTGGCGAGAGATGGAGAAAACTTTAGATGAGGCTCGTGGAATGAGTTCCTCCCTGCAAATCAAAAACTCCTACAACAATGCATATTCATTTCTTCATTTATGCACAACTTTATGTAAATGCGGAAAAGATGATTTGAATTTGAGAAACTGATTTATTGATGGCTAGTGGATCAAATCTATGGAATGGAATGTTTTCTAATCCACAACAAACTTAAGGAACCAAAATGACAATTTTAGGTGCTTCTAAGAAATCATTAACAATGGTCTACTTGACAAGAAATCCTAAGTTGTGTAATAACTAAAAGATAACTTTGTTTTTGGGGTTGTGAGAGTGGGGCCCTCAAATCATGATTCCATGAGGGAGATCAGGATGAGGCCACTATCACCAGCTTTTCTAAAGTTATTTTTCACTACTATAGAACTGATCTACTTCTCCAACTAATGGAAGTGAAACTGACCAAACATTCAAAGACTTGCAAATTCAACAAAAGAGAAATAATTTCATAAACTAATCTATGATTTTAATCTAAGGATACATGTACAAAAAGAAGAGGACCCTCTAATTCTAGGGTTGGGCCCTAACCCAAGAGCTTTATCCCTCTGAGTCAACTTAGTTCTCAATCAAGGAAACCCTTTTCATTATCACCAAAATGTCAAAAATAACATTAAAATAATAGTCACAATATGTTAAGCTTGAAATTGCCTCTTGGCTACAATAAAAAGTAGAATCCTAATGAGGCCCTATGCCTTCTTATTTATACAACTGAAGCTACCACCAACTTCCTTAAAATTAGGGAGTCTTGGCTCCCAAAATCGAGATTATCTTGTCTTCAACTATCACTGGCTTGGCTGCCAATGAACTCAGTGGGCTTGGCTACTTGTAACTCCGAGCTAATGAGATCTGGTGGAGGAATCTTCAAGTGAGTGAAGGAGGGAGACTCAATCTCCTAAAATCCCTCTTTATTTTCTATTTCTAATTCCTGCACTTAAATTAGCCAAAAACTGCTCCAAATCATGCAATTAATGCACATTAGGCCACATGATATAACATCTCACCTTTACACTTCTTACTAAGCAAAATATAATAAAATATGTTAAGAAATGTGAGAAAAGTTGATTTTAATAAGCTCGAGAGTGGCATTAAGGACCATATAATTTACCTATTGATGAGCCTCATCACTATCGTCAAGTGCTATGTAGAAGTCCCAAACCTGGTTGACTTTGCCTATGTTTAATAAAAGCTAAGATCCCTTGCTTTTTGGCTTGCTAATATGTGGCTTTAATGATTGTTATCTCATTGTTATTTTCATGGTTTAATACTGGTTATAAGCATGGTTATATGATGAGTTATTGTCGTGGTTATTTCATGTATTTACTTGTAATTGAAAGGAAAATGGGTGCAAGACCTAATTGATGTCAAAACAATTAAGGGAAGAGGTTGGTGATCCTTCTTATCGAGTCTCATATGAGATATTAGTCTTTTATGATTTGCCTTGTATTCATTTCTTGTAGAGTGCATTGATGCCAAGTGTTTGACAGAATGTCAGTCCTAGTTGGGGATGGTCAGGCCTAGTCCTGGAGTCAATTTTTGATTTCTAAGTCTTTTCGTTATGTAATTTATGGATTCTAAAAGTTACAATGGTTTCTTGGCAATGACTTAACTTCTAGGATTGAAAGGTGGCCCAAATCCTGGATTCATAGGCACAAATATGAGCAGAAAATTCCCTGGGCATAGGCATACCCATGTTGTGCATGCGTCCAAAGGTTCTTAGACACATCCGTGTCCATATTAAGGGGCCGTCCATGGATTTATAGATATAAAAGCTCAGTGGGACCTAGGGGTTGGTCAGAGGAATTGCCGGGATGCATTTTGGGAGTCCCGTAGCAAGTGCAAAAGGTATGGTATGGTGTGTTTCTGTCGATTCCACTTCCTTAAGGTAACTTAGGAGGTTGAATCATATCATAGTAACTTCCCATCACATGTATACCCTCGTTGGTCGGTTACTTGGGTAGATGTCAGGAGGAGAGGGCTATAACTACCTTCTTAGAGATCGTCCTCATATTCCCAAGATATTAGAACTACGGTCTAAAGGCTCACATTGACCTTTTTCATCAGCCTCTAGAGATCATTGTAGAATTGAGGCTTCTGTGATTCATCATAGTTGTGAGAAGAGCTTCGGCGTAAATCACATGAAAAATACCTTTGTCGACGCGTTTCGAACCAACTAGTGTGGTTCATTGTCAGGACAAGCTGAAGAAACAGATCTGGCCTAGCAAGTTAAATAGACTGAGCAGAGAGCTACATAACAGTTATATTTGACTCTAGGACCAAGGTCATAATTATATTAATAAATTTAATCTTATTGTTATTTTTATAATATTAAGATAATAATATAATATTTTATTTCTAGAGATAAGATAAATTAGGTATGAATTAATAAATGACCGAATGTTATCAAAAGAAATTTACTTGTTTAAATAATATTAATGGTTATTTTAAAAATTACTTATTAAATTATTGTTGTTTGAAT
>APFE030145734.1:83093-117966 GCA_000404065.3 Pinus taeda | reverse complement strand
ATTCACGCGGTTGCCGAGCTTCTGAATGTGGAAAACCTCTGTGGATGAATGCCAAGGGTCCAGAGGGACCTCACCTAGCCTCCCCAACCTGTCCCACGCCTTCCTTCCTTCTCCATCCAATCTGCACAACCAAACCCTAATAAGTACAAAATGACAATCATTCCAGCTACTTAATGAAAAAGTACAAAAACATGTCTTTTATAATGCCAGTAGTTTAGATCCATGCATTTCCACTTATTAGATGTAGTAGCAGCATTGGTAGAAGTCTTACTCATCTTCGTTGCTTTATAGAGATTAGACTAGTTAAATTAGGGTTTCCTAGGTTTACATGCTTTGATTTACTTCTAGTTCATTTTTGTCAAGTAGATTAGCCTCCTTTGAGCTAGCTTTCGTCCATCATTGATAAAGCTTCTTCTGTAAGCCTATAGAAGTTGGCTTGAGCCCTAGCGGACTTGTGCCAGCTGACCAAGTGACAGCTGCGACAAGAGCTAGTACTTGTGCATATAGCACCGTCGCTTCCAAGTTTGTACGAACAACCGGGTTGATAAAATGAGAGACAGGAAGCCTCAGGAGTTGTAGCATTATTGCTACAATACTGGAGCTCACCAGTTTGTAAGGTGGATGATCATGGAATCTTCCAGAAACTTCTCCTGTGACACTTGCCTCTCCGAATTTTCCCAGGGATGAGTAAGAGATCATGAAATCTCCAAGTGGAATTGAGAACTATCAGAGAAATGAAACTAATCAAAAACCCAGAAGCTGACTCACCCACCTGCAAACATCTATATATGGATCCCTCATCCTAGAGATCCAGAGGTGGGAATTTTGCATCTTGTAAGGAAGTGTTGTTGGTTTCTTTGTTGAACATCATAGTGTTGAGTGATCTAGCTTTTCATGAGGTGAAGAAGGGATTTCATGCTAGGAGGATGGCACTAGATCAAATTAATGGGTCGTAATCCTCTCTTCTACCACTTCTATCAATAAAGCTATTTGATTTTTCCTCCATATTCTTGTATGTCTTTAAATATAGAATTGCTATATGCATTTGTATGGTAAATATATATCTTATCCTATATTGTTTATGATTGTAGATCTCTATGATTTGATGGTATTATGCTGCTTTGACTCTATAGGTGTTCTTTGAAACAGAACAAACGAGGAAGGAGTGGCAAATATCTGTTAAAGGGGAGAGGAAACAAGCAAGGAGCCAAGTGAAAGACTGAGGTTGGTACTCTCTACTTCTCTCTCATCTACTTCTCACAAAGGAAAACACAAATTACTTTAGTTTGTTTGTTTCTAAGATAGCTACCCATCTTAGTGGGACTAGCAACTCTGAATGGACACTAGTTTTCCTGATAACAAAATGGCGACTCCACTGGGGAACGAATAGCTTGCTTTCTTGTTTCTAGCTTGTTTACATTATAAACTACAGACGAAGCCTGAAGTTATGCCAACTAGCCTTCAAACTACTTTTGCTATGCAACTGCAAAGTAGATAAATGTTGCTGCAGTAAATCTCTGGGTTATTGTATGAATTAAACATCTGACTTGCAAACATCCTAAGTGCCCTGGTGGTGGCTCAAGTAACCTCATTAGATCAGCCCCTATGTTTTGTATTTACTGACTATAATTAGCTCAACTTAAATCCCTAAACTAAGCTGCAAACTGTGACCAAAAACCAAGTTAAAGTCTCGTCCCTGGACCATCGCACTGTCTCCTTTTGACAGTCTGGATGCATCACACCTCCCGTGTGTTGTAGGTGAGATGCATCCCTATTTCCCTATGTTACAGGTGCGATGATCAGATAAGACTGTTTCTGCTTCCAGATTTTGGTTTTTCTTCATTCTCTTCAGCTTTATTCAGGAGTTTTGTTGTCTGTGATTAGTATACCACTATTGAAACTCCCTTCCTTTGCATTATTCAGCCTCCATTGTACAAAGAATTGTGAATTTTTTTATGTATTTTTTGCCATGTACAGTTCTCCTTTAAAAATAGTAGCTTAATCGAACTGTCATCTTTTGATTTGAGAGTGTCGTTTTCAATCAAAGAAAAGAATCCTCCTCTTTTTTATAGTTGATTACACTGTTACTCTTGTATTTGATTTGAATTAATAGTATTTCAAGTGTTGAAAACAATTTTCAATTCAAAATCACAAAGTGTTGTCTTTATCTTCCTTTCGTCTTTTGAAAAGAAAATTGTTAGTATTGTCGCTTTGAGAAAAAAGATAATTTAGATTTGTACTTAGCATTCTTTTTGTCATTCACACATTAAGAAAGTGCAAAAAAAATACATGCATGTGCATTTGCATTTAGACTGCTTTTTGATTTTGATTTAGGACAGTGCATCTAGTGTGTGCTCTTTGCACTATGTTGAAATAATTTCGCTTCTCTTTCCTTAGTAGCTAGGATTTTCATAGCAAAAAGAAGAGTAAACCACTGTTTATCATCTTAGATTGCATATTTAGGAATTGTATATCTACATTATGTGGTGAACCTTAAAGGAAAACTTCTTAAGAAAGATCAACTGTAAAATAAATTCAATGAACATATAAACACTTTGGAACCTAACGCCCAACATTTAGAAGTCTAGGCTAGAGACGTATTCTGGCGTCGTAAAACCTGGTAACTATCGCTTTCATCGTAGGCTGGGTGATTCCTCCTCTTTGAGACGATAAGTGCTAGTATGGACTTGTGCTCCCACATACCATCGAGTATATATTGGGAGACCAGAATAGGCTATATCCTTTATCCTTAGGAAGCTGTGTCTGCCACCCTATTGATTGCAATGCACTGAACACAACATTCGGCAAGATTTACTGTCATACTGTAAAAAGTATTATGCAGTTTTTCAATTGGTTTGGTAATCCCTCTGTCTAGATTTCTAGAGTAGTCACTTTCATTCCTTTTCAGACTCCTTAAAAGAAAAGGTCCATCTGAGCACTTGTCACTTCAGGCTCATTAAAATCAAAAGGTGACTAGAGTCATCTTTAGCTTTTTCTCGACTCTTAAAAATTGAAAAAGCAAGTTGTGTCAAAGCGTTATAAAATTTATTTTAATCAGAATAAAATCCCCATTTCCTCATTGATCTTAGGATGAGAAGATGGAGTCCACCAACCAAGGATTTCCCCTTGGGGGAAATCCTAGTCCTTTCTCCTCTTGGGGAGATGTTGGTGCACCTCATATGGCCACATTGTCCCTTCCAGGACTGACAATTGGCCTGCTAGTATGGCTCTTCTTGACCTCTGTCGTTGAAAGCACTGTGATTCCTGAGCAATCAAATCAGCAAAGGAATGATACTAGAGTTACCCCCCAACCTTCTACCTCATTTGTTTCTCCCTCTCCTTCTTCCTCTTCGCTTGGTAAAGCTAAAAACCAAGTAATTGGGAAGAAGAAGAAGAAGCCAATGGCGAAAGGGGGCAACCAAGCATCGTATAGTGAAAATCCACACACTGCACCATACCAACCTAAATCTCCATGTGTCATTTGAAAAGGGACCACTATCATCGAGATTGTCCTTGCATCCCACGGATCTTAAGGGACTGGTCTCCCCGCTTGCACAATCCAGTGTCCTCAAAACCTCTGACGATCATGTTGAAAGTACACCGTCAACTAGTGAAAATGAATTCACTGGAAAAAAAGGAAGATCTAAAATTCCTTGTAGACTGTGTGAAGGCAGTCATGCCATCCACTATTGTCCCTTCCTAGACAAAGCTAAAAGAGTCTTGGATAATCGTCCTGCTTCACCGCTACAGCTTCCTCCTGGATACAAGATATTCTTGCCGAGTCCATCGCTAGTTGAAAATCCGACTGGCACACCTTTGTGGTCGGTCGAAGCATCTATCATTGAAGATAAACCCTCTGAGTCCACACCAGACCAAAGTCAACAGGTTGAGATGGCAGTCGACCCAGTCTTGTCTTCAGAAGGTCTACCTTCAAATGATACAGTCACCAAAGAGAATGAGAATGACACCATTCAAATTCTCTTCATAAACACAGACTTTGATGAACATGGGGGCAATCTACCCATTCCTTTACCGCAGGAAGGAAGTTCATCAGAGATGTATTCGGCCGTTTATTCGGTCCCATCTCCAAGCAACCTAGTTGTTTCCTTCGACTGGAATCTACTAGGTAGACCCCATCTACCGTCTAATGTACCATTCTGAATCATTATACAAGCTTACAAAATGCTCATGGTCGATACTATCATAGATGAAGGGGCTTCTGTGAGTATCCTTTCATCAACTGCTTGGAAAGCGCTTGGTTCGCCATCACTTCTGCCTAAGATGCGAAATCTGACAGGCTTCGACAAAGGAACCAGTCAACCGTTAGGGATCCTTCCAAATTTGCCTATAACTTTGAGAAGGAAAACCGTTTATCTAAACGTGATGGTAGTCCAAGGACCTATAGATTACAATCTACTCCTTGGGCATGACTACATTTATAGCATGGGAGCTATTGCTTCCTCACTCTTTCGAGTGATGTGTTTTCCGCATGAAGGCAGATTGGTCCAGCTCGTAGACCAGCTTTCATTCCCCGGTTCACACATAGCTAATAGTCAAGTGCCATCCCTATCTAGTATTTTTGCACAAGGAATGTCTCATCAATCTCCAGTCCATCCACCTGATGAGCGTGAATGATTCGGTGATTGTGACTGAAACCCAGGAGGCATGTACCCTGGTCTGCTTCGGCAGGAAAACCCCAGTTATAAGGTAGGTTCCGCATTGGAATATGACTAGTCTGACACACTTGTCCATGTAGGAAAATGGGATTAGACTAGAATAAGATTCCTCTGTCAGAAGGTATGCCTTTCCCGACAGAGCCAAGGAAGTGTTTTGTCTGCAAATTGAAGGGTAACCTGGAAAGTCTACTTCGTTATACCTGGGGGCATGCAAACCTTTTTGCATGCAAGTGAAAAGTGACCATTTATTTTCTTAGTTTGTAGGTCCTTAACCCTTTAAACTCATAGGATTGGTCGTTCCTAGCTTGCATAATGAAAGGATCTGGAGCAAAGTTTCGAATGGGGCAAGCTCCCTAAAAAATGAACCTATCGATGAGACATCCTTATTATACGACTGGCACGAGCAGTTTTACGCAAAGTTCAAGCTCATTAAAAAATAAACCTAGCAATGAGCATATGTTCCACCAGAGTTTAAGATCATTAAAAAATGAACCCACCTTTGGTAAATAACCATTGTGATCGCATTATCATCAACTTTTGAGCCTTGGTCGTGTTCTTAGCATCACCTCCACTCTTTTTTAGCCGATCATACGCCTCCATTTGATTCTTTACCCCTTTTGAGGAGCTGCGATGAGTGATCCTATTAACCAATTTCTTTACACTGTCGTGATTGAAAAGTTCCAAACATTGCCTCGAACCAGCTACTATCCAAAATATCACTTGTTCCTCAAAAAACGAGTCTCCTTTAAGCTCTTTTCATCTGACTCGTAAAATATGAAAAGATTGTCGAGAAATGGGCCTCTCAAGCTCGTTAAAGTGATCGGAAGTGCTATCCCTTTAGATTTTAATCTTTTTGGACCTGAGGGATCCTTACATAAAAATATCGAGCGCTTGTCTTGTTCGGCTCGTTAAGTCTACTAAAAATTAATCCCTTTCATATTATTTTATACTTTTTTGGACTTAAGGGATTATATTACGAAAAAGGATTACTGGAGTTTCCTTTCCGACTCTTCTCAGACTCTCTAAAATTGAAAAGGACCGAGTTATCTTTATCGTTAAACTCGTTAAAACAATAGCGACAAACTTGTCCATGCAGACAAGAACGAGTTTCACTGTCGCTAGGTTCGTTAAAACATAGCGACGGGTTTGACCAAAGGGAAAATTATAGAACAAGCATATGTTATCCTCCTCAAGCTTGACAAAAATAAAGAGGTATTGGTCAGCAATGACTTGGGAAAAATTGGGAAGAAAACTTGAGGAAACTTTATTGGTAGCAAGTCGCTCTTGAACATGACACTTTCACTCCATCACCGTGATTGAGTTGGGTTGGGTTATTCTGTTCACCGATCATATCACCATTGGTCCACCGTACCATCCATTTTTGGGTTTAATGCTACCAATCCATTTCAGTGTCACCGATATGTTCTAGAGAAGTCGCTCAGAGAATTCACCAACCCAGCTTGTGTCTCATCCACTGCAATACCTTCACCCTTCATTCTTTCATGATCGCCACCCTAAATCTTGTATCATCAAATCGTTTTCACCTCCACAAAATCAATTGCTCCATTTCGTGTCGTAGATTTTGGATTCATTAAGGCCATCCTACGATGGGTCACTTCTTATCGAAATCAACTCATTATCCAAGAATTTGACTTAGTAACAACCCTTTCAGTACTTTGAAGCTTGCATGCCTCAATGGGAAGTTTCTCACTTCCGGCGATAGGTTTACATTAATGGCCTTCGACCAAACGATTTTTCATGGTGTTCGACATCAACTCATGTATTCACACCACGTTAATTGAACTGTAGTACCTTGAAGGTCATTATCATTATTGGTGATTCCTCTCATGCCTGTTAATAGCTTACATCATTGGCTGGTAATGAGGCGATGTCTTTCCATGTTCGAATTCAGAACATATTTTCACATGTATCGACTTGTACTTCAGCAAAGATTGAATGAGTTTGAAGACCTCGGATCTAGTTTCATCCATCCGGGCTTCGATATATTCAATAAAATAAAGAAATCAAATGTACATCATAGCTGCACAGATAATCATCCAAGCCAAAGGATGATGGCTCTACCAGAATCATCACTCTGCCATACAGACGGTTGTTTGTCTTATGTACATGAGAATGAATTTATAAAAGCTAAGCATGTGAATGCATGCCTTAGCTAGATCATGAAAATATTATGAAGATAATGTATTGTAGTGTATCTTATTACAGGTCACCTTCCAGTGCAAAAAAACCTCGGATCCTCATGATAAAGTATTTCACCCGACATCAAAAGATTTATGACTTCATGCTTTAGGGGGCAACTGTTATAGACATATTTGGAAACTGCAACCCCAATCTTATATGTCCGTAAACCAAGGGCTTCTAAGTCCCTAAAATTATTGTTTCATACCCTAAAGGATCAAGGTCAGCTGATTACATCATCTCCCATAAGTTCTCCATGAAAAACTACTCAGAACTGGTCAAAATTGGACCATCTCACCTGCTCCATGGTCAAAGTGCGATGCATCTCACCTAATGCACATAGGGGGTGCGATGCATACTAAAAATCCCTTCTATGGGGTGCGATGGGCAAGAGTAGACAAATGGCAGAGACAGTTTGCAAGGTGGATGATCATGGAATCTTCCAGAAACTTCTCTTGTGAAACTTGCCTCTCTGAATTCGCCTAGGGATGAGTAAGAGATCATGAAATCTCCAAGTGGAATTGAGAATTATCAGAGAAATAACACTAATCAAAAACCCAGAAGTGAACTCACCCACCTGCAAACATCTATATATGGATCCCTCATCCTAGAGATCCAGACGCAGGAATTTTGCATCTTGTAAGGAAGTGTTGTTGGTTTCTTTGTGGAACATCATAGTGTTGGGTGATCTAGCTTTTCATGAGGTGAAGAAGGGCTTTCATGCTGGGAGGATGGCGCTGGGTCAAATCAATGGATTGTAATCCTCTCTTCTACCACTTCTATCAATAAATATATTTGAGTTTTCCTCCATATTCTTGTATGTCTTTGAATATTGAGTTGATATATGCATTTGTATGGTCAATATATACCTGATCCTATATTGTTTATTATTGTAGATCTCTATGCTTTGATGGTATTATGTTACTTTGACTCTACAGGTGTTCTTTTAAATGGAACAAACAAAGAAGGAGCAGCAAAGATCTGTCAAAGGGGAGAGGAAACAAGCAAGGAGCCAAGTGAAAGACTGAGGTTGGTACTCTCTGCTTCTCTCTCATCTACTTCTCATAAAGGAAAACACAAGTGACTTTACTTTGTTTGTTTCTAAGATAGCTACCCGTCTTAGTGGGACTAGTAGCTCTGAATGGACATTAGTTTTCCCAATAACACTAGGACTTGGAAACTCACCTAAAGGAGGCTTACAACATCAAGGCTTAAGTGGTTATAATTCTCCCTTTACCATCTATTAATAATACATTATGTGTTTGCTTTCCATAATTATGTCAATCATTGCTCATTTAGTATAATACTCATTGATCTGTTATATGGTTTATATTGGAATGGTTTTTTTCTATGTATATGTTTGTTGTATCCACATGATTTTCCTTGTAGGTATTAGTCCATAATGGTGAAGAGGAGATTGGGCTTGGAAGTGAAAGAATCAGGGACAACACCAATAGATGTTAGCATCAGAGTGAAGTAGGTTATCTACCCTCCTTTTTATTTTCTAGTATAAATTAGGAATGTTTCCACATATTTGTCTTCATTTGTTACTATATCCTCCCATATGAATAGAGGGATCGTTTGTATCTACAGAAAGGATTTCTTACACAACACTTACCTACTAGATACAGAGGTTCCATCTACCAAATCAGTAGGTGGGTGTTTTGAGCCATTACTACAAGAATTTCAGGCAATTATATCACTGGGATGTGGTAGGAATCCTGACTCCACTGATGGATGATGGGGCCTTTTATCTTATTATAGACACTCAATTATCACTAGTAGAGGTTTTCCTACAACTAATTTGGCATATTATGAATGTTTCTATCCCTTTTTCTCCTCATGCATAGATTTTTGGCATAAATTTGTTTATTTTTTACTGCAAGGAAGTCCCTTTTCCTTTCAAAAGTAAAAATATTACATCAATAAATAATTGGGTCCTTTCATCACTTACTAGAGCTTGATGTGCTTTCTATTACCATTTTCCTATAAATAAGTAACTATCAGTAATTGGCCTATTTTGAATGTTTATGTTTTGTCTTTACCAATACATAGATTTTTGGCATACTTTTGTTTCTTCCACTGCAAGGAAGTCTCTTTTCCTTTCATCTCCTCAATTCTAAACTTAAAGGTGTAGAGTTCTGATTAGTCTTCAATTTCCAAAAAGTAAAACCCCAACATCCTGGACAGTGGCGAAAATTGCATGTAGGCTGTTATATTTTAATTTTCTCGCATTTAGTTAATATGGTTTCTGTCAGACATAAATTTTTTTGATGCTTTCCATTTTGTAGTGGATCTTCATACATAAATACATATATATCTTGTGTTATAGGTTGAAAACAAGAACCTCCCACCCAGGCTGACAAATGAAATTGCAAAGGAGATGAAGAGTCTTGATGAAACACCTCATGGAGGTATACAAGTGGTGGTGAATGATGACAACTTTTCAATCATAGTTGTGGACATTGAAGGATCAGGTACATTCTAAAAGAATAATCCATAACAATGGTTGTATTTTGAATGTTCTATGCTTGAGAAAGGGATCATTTTTTTCATATTGCACTTACTGAAGCATCTGAATTTGTTTTTTTTGCATGATTATTACTAGATTTTTGGAACATGAGCTATATTTGCATTTATTGATGCTTTTCCTACAACTGTCACTCTATATGAATTTGGTGTTTTTCAAATGAAACTTGTTTTAACTCCTGATTTTCCAAACTCTCCTCCAATAGGTAGTTGTTGATCATTATAATGATGCTTCATCCAATTTACATTCTCTTAAATGGATATTATGTTTGCTTTAGATGTTTAGTTGCCTATAGGACATTCCTTTTGTTTTTTGATTACTACTTATCTAAATCATCAAGTATATAAGGGAGGTGCATGACTTGTAAAAACTGAGAAATAAACTTTTGTGTCTTTCAATAGTAATGGTTGGCTTGGACTATGGGGTATTTTGTCACAAAGATCTTCCACCCTAATATTGCAAGAAATGGAGGGATTTGTGTCAATACTCTGAAGAAAGATTGGAATCCAACACTTGGACTGTGACACGTTCTTCTTGTATGTGTTCATCCACTTATCAGTTTAGAATATTTATCATAATGTTTGTTAAGCATTGTAGTATGCTACATTTGGATGGACACACTTGTGTTTTTTGCCTATTTTTTGCTTAAAATATATTTGGAAATTGAAGATGCACATAAGTTATTTAAATGGCATTGTACTGTGTTAATTGCTTTGATACAATGTGAGCTACAAGATTTACACTTGTTGCATACTGCTTAAATGAGATTTTAAAACTGATGTTGCACATGAGCACATAACTCAATAGGTTTTGCTCATCTTGTGGATCATTTTTTAGTGGCCACTTTTAACTTTCTATAATTAATTGACCAATAAACTTAGGGATGAACAGGTTATGGTTCTAGGTGTTAGAGTCTCATAGTGATAGGATTCATAATTTTGAATTGGCTGAGGTTAACACTTTTAATATTGTACATACCTTCTTTCTGCAAATGTTTTCCATATTAAAATTAAAAAATGTAAAGAGGGTATATCCTAAAAGAAATATCAAAGGAAAAGAAAAATAATAAAAGATCAAAAAATACAAAAAATGAAAAAATATGAACCCCAAAAAAAAAACAGATCATGAAAGTGTGCAAGTCCAAGTGCCACTATTTTCTACTTTACTATCTGAAATAATGGTTGTGTGCAGCTTGTCATGCATGCCACAACCCATGGTAGTCAAACTGTTTAATCTTGACTACTTCATGCTTTGAATTTCATGTTTATAGTTAGAGAATAAAATATGACCAAACAGTTTAATCTTGGCAAATCATTAGATAGGTAGAGAAATAAAAGGAGCACTTCAAATTAATCTGAGCCCTTGGAAGATATAAGGATAAAAGTAGATAGTTTGTTTTATAAAATAAAAGGAAAGAAAAAGGTTTTCTAGCTTAAGTGCAACCACCGAAGTGAAGAAAAAATGTTAAGGGTATGTAAAAGGGTAACTAAAGAAATTTTGCATAAATACAATTTATTTGGAGCATAAGCACTACTGTCATGCTTAACTATGTGTTTCAAGTGTGCAGGAGCAATTTTCAATAAAAAAAAAGCATGTTCATAAGCTAATTATCCTAACTCCCGCTTCATTACATTTCACCCCCACTATATACTCACTAATTTCCCTTTTAGCCCCTTCATGGCTTATGAAAACCCCTTCCCCCTCATTTTTACTCCTACCCCTTAGTTTCACACATTTCCCTAGTCAATTACTCCTAAACTCCATTCCCCTAAGTGTGAAACCCCTTTCCCCCCTTTTAAAATCATGTTCCTCTATAATTACAAAAACCCCTCTACCCTTTTCCTACTCTAACCCCCCCCCCCCTTTCACTTCTCCACACTTAACCATTCTCAATTAAACTCTAGTTTACCCGCCACACTGGTGAGGTAAACTAACCCTGCTACCCCTAAAACCACACAATTTCATTAATCCACAACTAAACATGGGTTAATTACTTTAAATCGTAATTAAAACCCATGAGTCCCGCTAAACTCTGCCCCATCACCCAACCACGCAACTTTCCCATGCAATGGCCATCCGATCATACACCTCTAGATCGAATGGCCATTTCCCATATCGCGCTTGAGTGATGTCCTACCTTCAATGGCCCGAGAGCACGTGATATGGGTGGTTTTGCTTGGGGTCCATTTGCCTATGTGTCAGCCTCTTGCATAGATTGCGTTCCCCTAGAAAAATTTTGCCTGACCCCCATAAGGTGCGATGGCTTGCAAAACTACTTCCCCACCAAAATCAAAACCAACATTATTCATAAAACGTTTTTTCCCCACCATTTTCCAACTGGTCGCGGTTAAAAGCCTTCCAACACCCATTTTCAGCCGTTTTTTTCTCAAATCGCACTATAGAACCTTTGAAAGAACCTACGCCTTCCAAACTCCTGTGACTAGCTGTCAACCATCAGAGCCTTCTGACGCTACCATTGCACACCATCTTAGGTGCCAAAGCCCTCTGCAAACACCAATTGATAACTAGTTGCAACCTCGACTATAAATTCTAGGTATTTAAGCATAAAACCATAATTTTCCTCTCTCTAATGAAAGAACATTTAATTCTTAAAATAACTAAAAGAATTTGATTAATTTAAATTTAAATTGAGAGTCTACCATTCCCAAAGTACCTGAACCCAAACCTGCAACCAACTCGTACCCTACCCTAGTTATTAAAATACTCAAATTTCACTCTCAAATCCATATAAAGCCCAATTTTCCATATTTAATCACAGAAATAGCTACCCCAACCTCTCTGGATGTTAGACCAATGAAGACCCCTCACTTAGATATTGACCACCTAGCCCTAGCAGACAGGGATTTTCAAATCAAAGACACAGTCACCTAAGATAGCCTTTTGAGAATCCATTGTTGGGCCAAGGATAGATTCTTGAACAAAGCAAATGATATCCACCTTTGGGACTCAAATATACCCAATTATACATTCCCAGAAGCCCATCCATTCCCAAACATTGTACATTTCTACCATGCAGGTTACATTCCTAGCCAAAGGGCTATAATTGCCCCAAGCCAATTATTGCTGAGTCTATTAACCATATGCCTGAAATCTAGCCCAACAAAAATTTAACTCCCTTGCCAATTACACACTTGTTGGACCTGTACACCACATTGGACCCAACTAAGATCAAACATATTTTTCAGAATTTCATCATTGAGGAGTGCCATACTCCTAAATACATTCCACCCTATGTTTTTTCTATTTTTTCAGAGACTGGCAAGAGAATAATCTCCATCATCTCATGCATCCTACGATTCACATCAGACGAGTTTGTGGATGAGATAATCATGGCCTTCTTGTCCATTTTCACTCTAGGCCAGCCTCCTACCATTATGTATGATTATGCCCAGTTCATTGCAGATAGAATGCATGAATAGTTCACTAGATTGCCCACTGAAAGAGTCTTCAAATACTCTTTAGTGTTGTTTCATATGTTCCTGTATTATCAAACAACAAGTTCCCAATGAAGATTCAAAAAATAGATACCAGGGGAAAGGAAAGATCAGTCATCTACTTGACACCCCTAGTCCAGAGGTATAACACAACATTCACATACAAATACTTCATAGATTTTTTTGTCCAGCCTATCATGAACATGCTGACTTCTAACACTCAACCTAGAATCAGAATTGAGATCAAGAAAGTATTGCAAATGGAAAAGAATAGTAGAGTAGGAGGTAGATACCTTTACCATAATCATACTGAAATTAGGATCTATGGTTGTGAGTTACCCCCATACAGATTGCCTAAGTATCTCCCAATGAGAATATTTTCCCTGGAATACTTTAGGGAAATGATAGGTGTGGATGAGGTCCACTTCCTAGCTACTAGGAATAAAACATAGTTTAAGATGAAAAACCAAATGGGCCCTTTCATCTGCAACACCACAGAGACTAGGCATGAAGCTAATAAGATACTCCAGAAATTCAAATTCAAGAATAGTTTCATCTAGAATTATGACCCTCATGGGGTTATAAGCAAACTCAGACAAAAGGTCAAGCTGGGACCTTACATCCACTACCCCATGCCTGACGTTGAACAGTATACTAATCAGTCAAAATGGGTAGAGAGCATATTGATAGATAAGGATAGCATAGTGGTGGATGTGGAGAACACCATGATTGACTTGGAGAAACAATTTGACCAAAAATCTTTCTTGCAGGTCCCAGAGTTGGAAGATCTCATGAATATCCCTCCCATCATTTAGACTCCTGTCAATGAGGAGAAGAATCCCAAAAGAAATAGGGATGAACCTTCAAGTTGTACTATGGACAACACTGATGAGCAGTTCCAACTAAGCAAAAGGCCCAAATTGACTCCTCTGTTTGAATAATAAGAACACATTGCATCAGCAGAAATGGTTGATACTAATGCAATGGGGCAAAGGAGTAGACAAAAAACTAAGACTATTGCATCAGCAGAAACACAACAACACTCCTCTTTAAACACCCAGATTATACAAAGACAGAAGAGTGTGGAGGTGTCTTCCTTTGTCAGGCGAGCTGACAAGGAAGCATATATCAAGGAAAGATTCAAGGAGATCAAAATGAGGAATGAGAAGCTCAAGGGACACAATTATGCCAAGTACATGCAGATGACACCACCAAACCAAATCATATTGATGTCAACCTTTGACATCAAAGAAGGTAAAATGTAGGTGTCTTTCTTACAGCCTACTATACAGTAACCTAAAACTATAGCAGACTAAAAGAAGACCAACTTTGAGGTCTTAGCTAGGGATGTGCATCCCATAGATAAAATAGAATTTCACAAGAAAGCTAGAGAGATGATCTACTCCACCCTCACAACAAAAGAAATGGCAACATTCAAGCTCAAGGACACATTAGACAATGTGACAGCCTAGTACAAACTGGAAAAAGCATCTTCCAGCACCAAAGACACAAGGATCAAATCCTTAGAAGACCTAATCATTGAGATGGGTGATGAGCCAAAGGACATCAAGGCCATTGAACAATTTATTAAGAATAAAAATGAAGACATTGTAGCCCTTAAGAAATAGCTCAAGATGCCTCAGTATCAGCACTCTCAAACAAAAGAAGTCCTAGAAATCCAAACAAATCATGAAGAGATGATGGACTTGGTGCTCCAACTCAATGACCAGTTGAAGGAAATGGAAAAGGAAATAGATATTTTGATCCAGCTCAAACAAGATACTCTAAACAATGCTCCTCCAACTGTCATTCCTACAGTGACCACAACTATGCCTTCCACATTGGCAACAACATTAGCTCCCACTGGTCCAATGGCCACTGCATTTCCAGCAACAATAGCAACTACATCAACCACGACATCAATAGCAAGAGGTACCATAGGTGATGAAGAAAATAAGCTAGTCAAGGCAATGGAGGAAATGTCCATTCAAACCAATGAAATGAACAAGTTGAAAGAGAAACTTATTAGCCTAGAGACAGATTGTAGGTTAGCCTACATTATGCGTAAGGAAGAACAACAGAAGGCTACCAGAATGAATGAGAGAGTGAAAAGCATGGATAAAGAATTAACATTGAGTGAGGCTTTGGGAAAGGCCAAAAAATTATTACGGTACAATATCATTAACTCTATCAATAATATTTGGCCATCTATCCAGGTCATTTTTGAGCAAACAGACTTGATCAAACAGGCTACAGAAGCTGTCCAGAATGTGAAAGAAGAGCTTGGAGAAATGCCAGAGGAAGCAGTGAGAATTATTCAATTCCTCAACTCCAAGAAAAAATATGAGCTACAATAAATTGACATACCTGACAGGATAGGTACCATTTTGGAAGTCAAGAGGGTCCTAGCCAAGAGAAATTTAATGTTAAATTTAGAGGATAAGTGTCAAACCATGCAACTAGTCATTGACAGGTTTATGACCAAGTTTGAGATTTTGAGAGAAAAGGGACTACCTAGTCCCTTATTCATAAATGATAAATTGATGACGCAAGAGGAATACAACAAGAAAATCAGAGAAGTGGCCAAAGAATAGGCAAATACCTCATAAATGAGTGTTATACTAACTAGTAGAGTATTATACCAGACTTTTGAAAAAAAAAATTACCTCCAGCATGAGGTGAAACACTTATTTATCAATAAGCCTACTTTTGCAAAATATACAGAGGCTGATGAAATATATAGGAAAATGCTCAACATCCAGTTACTAGATGAAGAAACATGGCAAAAACTGAATGATTTACTGTAGTAAAAACATTGTAAATTATAAACTGTAAAGTATAAGTGTACAGTAAAAAGTAAATGAGCATGGTAAAAGGATGAAGACAGGTCAGCACAATCAAAGTGTATCAGGTGAAAGAGTATCAGATGAAATATGAAAGTCAAACAAACTATCCAGTGTGAAAGCCAAATAGCCTACCAGCATAAAAGGCTAAAAATCAAAGCATAATAGCCAGTAGAACCAGAATAACAGGGACACCATGAAACAGTTCAATAGCTATCTCTATATTCTTGCAAGAAGATACTTTCCTTTTCCTAAATTAGTTCTCAAATTAGTTTGAGATATTTTGTAATAAAAATTTTGTATAAATACTTCAAAATTCGAAGTATTATGGTGGATTATTTTACATTTGTAGAGTTATTGTGATCTTGAACCTAAGGGTGATTGTACTATTTTCAAGTCAACATACTGGAGCAAGTAATAAAATCATTTCACTACAGGATTCATGAGATGAGCCATTTGTAGTGAAGTACTTCTTTATGTTATTGTGTTACCTTTCTTTTTTGTTTTCATAATCTTAACTGTGTTCTAAAATCTAAATGAATTAACTGGAAATATCATACAGAATTTGTTTAATTACACTTTATTTTGCACAATAATTTATTTGCATGTTTTCTTCTGATACCTAGATTTGAGAGCTCTTAATTTCTCTCGTATCCTGGTTGACTTCTTCTATTCCTTCCAAATTCCGACCTAGGGAACCCTTAATTGTTCCCTGGATCCGATTTGAATCCATTCACCATTTAGCCTCTAAGATTTGCATTAACTCATCTAACTTGCCCTGTAGAGACTATTCTTAGAACCCAATCCAGTCTTGTTTGTCGGACATCCGACTCCATATCCAAATGGAATAAGCCAAAGCTTTTTCCATCTAAGTAAAGTGATCCAACCACCAAATTTTCAAAACAAAACCCAAGTGCAAGAAATAACTAGCCTAAAATCATCTTAACTAAAACAAATTTAAATCTTGAAGAGAGAGCCCTCTCTGAGCATCAGGAAGGCTAGGTCCTGATCTCAAAATTGGTTTGTGGTTACCTTTGGTTTTTCTTTCTTCTTACTTCAAAAGAATTATCAAAGTGATAACATTTATGGCAACTGTACTAGGGACTTCGATCCTCAGTCTCATAAAACTTTAAGGAAACCTTAAATTAAATCTTGAGCCCCTTAAGGTCATTATGCGAAGTAAATTTTCAAAAAATTTCATAAAAATAGTTTTAAAACATAAAATTTTGGCTCCTGAGAAGATTCACTATACCAGGTTAAACCCAGATCCAAACCCTACAACTATAATTGATGACCTAGACAGAATTATAAGGAAACCAAAAAACGAAGAAACTCAGGCAAGTACTAGTGAGCTAGATAGAGCCAATGTACTCCCCGAAGAGTTGTCTACTTTAGAGGAAATCCCTTTTGATTTGTCATTTGACCTCTCACTATTTAGAATTAAATCTGAGAATTCCATTCATGAAACAGTCTTAGACCCTAAGTTTACTCAACTCATCGAATAAAAAAGGGTTATCCATCCAGATTTAGATAAATTTGTCTTGGACGCCTTTGACAAGTTAGAAGCTTTGACCTCTACGTTGATCAGCAATAAGATAGTTCTTACCTTCAGCAATCTGTTGAACTAGTTTCCCTTACAGTTGTTACCTCTCAAATTTCTACACAATCTTCACTCACTATAAATACACCTTCCTTTACCACAACTTCACCAATTGTATCTACCACAATCCAATCACCTAAACTAGTTATTAATCAACCATTTTCATCATCATCTAGTTCACCTCCATCATTTTCAATTCCTTCCTCAAGCACCACAACTTTACCCCCTAGTCAAACTAGGCTCACAACAATGGAAAACCGATATGCTCCTCTTGTTTTACCTCCCCAAATCCATGACATGCCTGCAAATTATCAGAGTAATATTTTCCTATTTGATGCTACTAGTCATTACACTACCCAACATCATGTAAAGAAGATGTCTAACTTTTTTGAACTGCATGAGATAGATGAAGCAGATGTCTAAATGAGATTGTTTGCCCAAACTTTAACTGGGGATGTCAAGAAATGGTTCAAAGCATTTCCTACAAACCATATTGCAGACTTAGCCAATTTTCAAAGGTTATTCATTAATAGATTGGAGAGAAATAAAAACCCATTGCAAATACTTTCTGAATATGACAATATTAGAAGAGCTCCTAATGAGTCAGTTTAGGACTATTGTACTAGGTTTAATAATATCTACAATGCAATTCCAACCAACATTAAGCCTCCACCTAATCTAGCATTAATTAAGTTCCCTGATGGTTTTGATGCTGACATGTCATGCCAGCTAAGGGAAAGAAACCCTAAAACACTTGAACAAATGGACAGCAATGATGTTAGTGTAGAGGCCAACCTATTAGCTAAGAAAGCATGAATGAGGAATGAAAAGAAAGTTGTATTTAAAGAGGAAGCTTCAACTTCATATGGAAAAGTAGATATTTTTGCTAAAAGTTTAGAAAGAATCATGGATAGGTTAGAGAACATGGAAACAAAAAATAAATGGGAAAATCAACAACAACAACCCCCAATAAGAAACCCAAATTTTAGGAAGAACCCTAATGCTGCAAAGAATGCTAGACTAGACCAACAGATTAGGCCTCCCTTCCAAGAGAATTATGTTGAGGATTCACAGAACCAAGAAGCAGAGGATGATACCCAAATCAGTTTAATAGAAACCAAAGAGGAAGACACTATTTTTCTTACTCAAGAAGAACTTATATATGTTGCAGCAGTTGCAGTTAGAATCTGGTGAATCTTTTGATTTTAAATAGGGATATGAGTTAGCTATATATGAGGTGCATAAACAATATAGCTTGAGAAGTAAGAAGAAAGATGAGACTCCCATTAAAAGATCCATCCAATAAAAGAAGCTCCAGTTAACAAAGTGTTGCAAATCCTCCCTAGGGGCACACCGGAGACAACAACCCCTAGGATTGTATATATAACCTCCACTGAAACCCAAACAGAGACAATTGCTACAACAATCAAAATAAAAGAAATAAAGGCAAAACAGTAGAAATATAGATTAAAATTCCTACCACTGAGAAATAGAATAAGGACACTCAAACTACACATATTAAGGAAGATATAAATCACATAAACAAACCTCATCTCCCTTTCAACATTAAAAATGAAATAGAAAAATTAAAGATATCAGTTCCTTTGACTGAACTAGTAAGGAATGAATCTTATAGGTCATAGATAACTGAGATTTTGAACATAGGAGAGGGAGAGGATTCTGTTAATTTGAATAATGACCAGCCTGAATTATTGTTTGGCCCTAAGGCCAATGGTATTCATCAGCAAGGGGGAGTTCCTCCTTTTTACATCAGCCTAAACATTCATGATAAAATTTTGCATACGCTATGTTGGACTCAAGGGCATCCCACAATCTGATGCTAAAGGCAATAATGGAAACACTGAAACTAGTCATTACTAGGCCTTATAAGGATTTGTTTTCTTTTGACTCTAGCCAGGTTCAATGACTTCGTCTAACTCTTGTCTAGTGCCCTACCAAGAGAATTTGGATGGACATTGTAGTTGCAGACATCACACTGAAATATGGAATGCTACTATCTCGCTCATGGGGAGCAAAACTGCAAGGATCCTTGCAGTTGGATGTCTTATGCCACTATATATGTTTTTGGCCAACCAAGAAAATTATATAGGGAGACCTTGATGAAATACATGGTGAGTAGTGAGGAAAAGCCACAAAACTTTCCCATATACTCCATGCATTCAGATCTCGACTCCTTTATATTATATCATGCAAAAAATGATAAAAAGGAAATCAGAGCTAAAGACTTTAAGTACAGAATAGGTGAAAGTGAGAACATATTCCATGAATCACTATGGCATCTAGACTTTGATGGGTTTGTCAATAGATTAGGGGCTGGTGTAGGAGTGTGGATCCATAATATGGAGAATAACCATGCTGAGGGACATGCTTTCAGATTGAACTTCAAATGTACCAATAATATGGCTGAATATCAAGCCCTAATTCTGGGGTTACAATTGGTTAGGAAATTGGGAGCCAAAAGAGTTTCCATCATGGGAGACTCAGAGCTGATTATTAAATAGATTAGCGGTGAATACTCTGTCAACAACCCTAGGCTTGGTCGATATAGGGATACTATTTTAGACTTGATCAAAGACCTCCTGGAATCAAACTTTGCTACCATTCCTAGAAAAGAAAATATGTAGGCCCACAGTCTAGCCACCTTTGCTAATACTTGTAAATTTCCATTTCAACCAAACCACCAGTACACTGTAGAAGTCAGACATAGGCCTGTGATACCAGATAACCTCAAGTATTCGTAGATTTTCTCCCAGGACTCTTAGATCTATGATTTCATGAACAATGAAGGTGAGTTTTAGAATTGCAAGATAGATATTGACTATACAATAGACAATAATATAGAAAGTAGCATAGATGTAAATTTTTTTGATAGTAGAAATATATAGTTTATAAAATGTAGAGATAGATGAAATAATGGATGATGATCCTGAGATTCTTAATTTGAATTTTTTTTTTTCCCTAAAGGATTAGTACCTTTATAGGATTTGTTAGACTGTAATGATGTAGCTAGGAAACCTAAGATGGAACCTCTCAGAGCTGACATAAAAGAGGTTAACATAGGAACTGAGGATAAACCAAAACTCGTAAAAATATCAAAAGCCTTACCTCCACAACAAAATGTTAAATATATCAATCTGTTTAAAGAGTTTCAGGATGTATTTGCCTGGAGTTATGAAGACTTAAAATCTTATCAAACTAGCATAATCCAACACAAAATACCTCTAAAAGAAGATCATATGCCTTTCAAATAGAAACTTAGGAGGATAAACCTAGTTCTTAAGCCATCCATAGAGAAAGAGGTTAAAATAATGTTTGATGCCCAAATAATAGCCCCCATTAGATACTCAGACTAGATTTCAAATTTAGTTATAACTAGGAATAAGACATGTGAAATTAGATTGTGTATATATCTTAGAAATTTAAACAAAGTCTCACTAAAAGATAACTATCCCTTACCAAAAATGGACCATATATTGCATAGGGTTGTAGGCTCATCTAGGATTTCATTGTTAGATGGATTCTCTAGGTATAACCAGACCTTAGTCCAAACTGAGGACTAAGCCAAAACTGCATTTACAACTCCTTGGGGTACCTTCATGTATTTGAAGATGCCCTTTGGATTAATGAATGTAGGTGCCACATTTCAAAGAGCTATGGATATAGCTTTTTCCAAGGAGATCCATGATTTCTTAGTAGTATACCAACGTGACATCACAGTCTTCTCTAAATCTGACAATGAACACGTAGACCACTTGAGAAGAGTATTTATCAAATGCAGGAAATTTGGGATTTCTTTAAATCCTGAAAAGACACTTTTGGGTCTAGAAGAGGGAAAGTTGTTAGGACACGCCATCTATAAAGATGCAATTAGGATAGACCCTGCTAGAATAGAAGCCATTTTAACCATTTCCCATCCCCGAAACATTAAAGAGCTACAATCATTTCTAGGTAAGATTAATTTTCTTAGGAGATTCATCTAAAATCTAGAAGAATTAATTAGGGAGTTAAATAACATGCTAAGGAAGGACTTGGCAATCCTTCGAAGCTATTAAGGAAGCTTTAACCAAAACTCCAGTCCTAGTTAGTCCTGACTTTAACAAATATTTTATTATTTTTCCTTTTGCTTCAAAACACACCATTGCAACAGTCTTGCTACAAAATAACAACAAAGGATATGAACAAAAAATAGCATTCTTTAGTAATTCCTTAAGAGATGCCACTCTCAAATACAATATCATGGAAAAACAAGCATTAGCTTTAGTTAAGGCAATCAAAGACTTCAGAGTGTACATTCTTTACTCTCACATTATTGCTTATGTTCCATATTATATAGTTAAGGACATTTTGACTCAAAATGGGCCTGAAGGAAAAAGAGGCAAATGGATTGCTACAATATTGCAATATGGCATAGAGATAAAACCCACCAAGCTCATCAAAGACCAAGGTTAAGCCATACTCATGGCTGAATCAAACTATCAGGCCTTAGATATCAACTTTATTAGTGCCCTTGATGATCAGGAGGAGATGATGACTCCACAAATCAGTGAACCTTTTACTGATTCACCTTCGTATGCAGATATTACATTTGTGTTACTAAAATTACAAGCTCCTCTTGGATTGACAAGAACTAAAGCTATATTCTTGAAAATGAAGTCATTAAGATATTGTATTATAGATAATGCATTGTTTTGGAAGGATAATAGTGGTATTGTTTTAACCTGTTTGTTGAAAGATGAAGCTAACAAGATTTTACAAGAATTTCATGTAGGGGATTGTGGAGGACACTTGTACTGGAAGAGTACTACTGACAAAATTCTGAGGGTTGGTTTCTATTGGCTACTTTGTTTGCATATGTTAAAAAACATGTGACCTCCTATCATAAATGCCAGATTTTTGAGGGAAAGAGAAAATTTTTACCCTTGCCTCTTAAACCAATTTCCACTGAGATGTCATTTCAACAATGGGGGTTAGACTTCATTGGAGAAATACACCCAGCCTCCTCAGCTCAGTACAAGTGGATTTTGACAGCCATGGACTATTTTACCAAATGGATAGAGGCCATACCTTCTAGGAAAGCCACATACATTGTCATAATCTCCTTCCTAGAGAGTAATATCCTGTCAAGATTTGGATGTCCCTAGAAGCTCATTACTAATAATCCCTAGAAGCTCATTACTAAAAATGCGGCTACCTTTAAATCCAAAAGAATGATAGATTTCTATAACAAGTACCACATCAGCCTTGGTCATTCCACATCCTATTACCGTCAAGGTAATGGACTAGCAGAGTAATCCAACAAAAGCCTAGTAAATATTATTAAAAAGTTACTAGAAGATAACAAGAAGACTTGGAACAAGAAGTTAGTCAATGCCTAATGCACAAATAGACTGACTACTAAGAAGTCCATTGCAACATCACCCTATCAGCTGGTTTATGGGATGGATGCACTTTTCCCATCATCCTTGGGAGTGCCTATTATGAAGATCCTCCAGGAATTACAGGTGGAACCAAATGATATTCAGAGAAGAATAAAACAGACCATACACCTACAGTAGACCAGAGAAGAATCATATGTAAAATCACAAGTAATCCAAGACAATATCAAGGAAGTCTTTGATAAAAAGACTAAAGCAGATGATTTTTACATAGGAGACAAAGTCCTTAAGTGGGATTCAAGGAGAGAAGACAAAGGCAAGCATGGAAAATTTTGTTTTTTGTGGCAAGGGCCTTATGTCATTTATGGCTACAGAGGCAACAATGCTTTTCTCTTTACAAACATAGATCGATCAGATCTACTAGGAGGACTTGTTAATGGTAGAATGTTGAAGCAATATTTTTCCAATGACTCACAATAGTTCACTTTACTTTGCATCATTGTAAATAACATTACAGAGTGTATATTGGATTGGATGGTAATCCTTTGAAGTTGAAGCCCGGAGAGAAGGCCCTGAGCTTTGGAGGATTCATTGTCATAAGTATCAATAAAGCAAAAAATCATAGAAGGACAGTTCACAAGGTAACTACAGTCACAATTCAACTGCTACTGATCTTCATAGTTCTTGACATTTCACCAAAAAAAAAATGCCATCCCCATGTGGAACCACTGTTAGAGTCCTATAATGATAGGATTCATAATTTTGAATTGGCTGAGATTAATTCTTGTAATATTGCACATACCTTTGCTTTCTGCAAATGTTTTCCATATTAAAATTAAAAAATGTAAAGAGGGTATGTCCTAAAAGAAATATCAAAAGGTAAGAAAAATAAGAAAATATCAAAAAATACAAAAATTGAAAAAAATATGAACCCCAAACAGAAAAACAAAAAAATCATGAAAGTGTGCAAGTCCAAGTGCCACTACTTTTTACTTTACTGTCTTAAATAATGGTTGTGTGTAGCTTGTCATACATGTCACAACCCATGGTAGTCAAATTGCTTAATCTTGACTACTTCATGCTTTGAATTTCATGTTTATGGTTAGAGAATAAAATCTGACCAAATAGTTTAATATTGGCAGATCATTACATAGGTAGAGAAATAAAAGGATCTCATCAGATTAATCTAAGCCCTTGGAAGATATAAGGTTAGAATTAGATAGTTTTTTTTATAAAAGAAAAGGAAAGAAAAAGGTTTGCTAGCTTAAGTGCACCCACAAAAGTGAAGAAAAAATGTTATGGTAGGTAAAAGGGTAAGTAAAGAAATGTTACAGAAATACAAGTTATTTGGATCATAAGCACTACTATCATGCTTATCTATGTGTTTCAAGTGTGCAAGAGCAGTTATCAATGAAAAAAGCATGTTCATAAGCTAATTTTCCTAACTCCTGCTTCATTACATTTCACCCCTGCTATATACTCACTAATTTCCCTTTTAGCCCCTTCATGGCTTATGAAAACCACTTCCCCCTCATTTTTACTCCTACCCCTTAGTTTCACACATTTCCCTAGTCAATTACTCCTAAAATCCATTCCCCTAAGTGTGAAACCCCTTCCCCCTTTTAAAATCATGTTTTCCCTTCAATAATTACCCAAAACCCCTCTAAACCCTTTATCCTAACTCTAAAAATCCTCTCGCTTCACTAACTCCACCACTTAAGCATTTTCCTGATTAAACTCTAGTTTAACCCACCACCCTAGTGAGGTAAACTAACTCTGTTGCCCCTAAAACCTCACAATTTCATTAATGTGCAACTAAACATGGGTTAATTACTTTAAAACGTAATTAAAACCCATGAGTCCCGCTAAACTCCGCCCCATCACCCAACCATGCAAATTTCCCACGCGACAGCCATCCGATCATCCACCCCTAGATCCAACAACCATCACCCATATCGCACTCGTGCAATGTCCTACCTTTAATGGCCCGAGAGCATGCGATATGGGCAATTTTTCTTGGGGCTCATTTGCCTATGTGTCAGCCTCTAGCATAGATCACATTAGCCCAGAAAAAATATTGCCCAAACCCCATAAGTGGTGCGATGGCATCCAAAACCACTTCCCCAAGAAAACCAAAACCTGCAATGTTCATAAAACATTTTTTCCCTTGAATTTTCCAACCGATCGCGGTTGAAAGCCTTCTGACCCCCATTTTCACCCTTTTTCACTCAAATCTCATTGCAAAACCTCTGAAAGCACATGCGCCTTCCAAAATCCTATGACCAGTTGTCAACCATCAGAGTCTTCTGATGCCACCACTGTACACCATCGTAACTGCCAAAGCCCTCTACAAACCCTAATTGAAAACCAATTGCAGCCCCGACTGTAAATTCCAGGTATTTAAGCATAAAACCAGAATTGTCCTCTCTCTAATGAAATAACATTAAATTCTTAAAATAACTGAAATAATTTGATTAATTTAAATTTAAAGTGAGAGTCTACCATTCCCAAAGTACCAAAACCCCAACCTGCAACCAGCTCATACCCTACCCTAGTTATTCAAATAATCAAATTTTACTCCTAAAGCCATATAAAGCCCAATTTTCCATATTTCATCACAGAAATGGCTGTCCCAACCACTCTGGATGTCAGACCAATGACAACCCCTCACTTAGATATTGACCACTTAGCCTTGGCAGACATGGATTTTAAAATCAAAGACACAATCACCCAAGACAACCTTCTAAGAATCCATTGTTGGGCCAAGGATATATTCTTGAACAAAGAAGATGATATCCACCTTTGGGACTAAAATCTACCCAATTATACATTCCCAAAATCCCATCCATTCCCAGACATTGTACATTTCTACCATGCATGTTACATCCCTAGCCAAAGGGCTATAATTGCCCCAAACCAAGACTTCTTGTTTTCAATTACTACTAAGTTTATTAACCAGATGCTTCATATCTAGCCCAGCCACAATTTGACTCCTTTGTCCATTGCACACCTGTTGGATTTGTACACCACATTGGACCCAGCTAAGATCAAACAAATTTTTCATAATTTCATCATTGAGGAGTGCCGTACAACTAAAGGCTTTCCACCCTATGTTTTTGCTATTTTTTCAGAGACTACCAAGAGAATAATCTCCATCATCTCATGCATCCTAGGATTCACATCAAACAAGTTTGTGGATGAGATAATCATGGCCTTCTTGTCCATTTTCACTCCAGGATAGCCTCCTGCCATTATGTATGATTATGCCCAGTTCATTGCAGACAGAATGCATGAATAGTTCACTACATTGCCCACTAAAAGAGTCTCCAAATACTCTTCAGTGTTGTTTCATATGTTCCTGCATTATCAAATAGACAAGTTCCCAATGAAGATTCAGAAAATAGATACTAAGGGAAAGGAAAGACCAGTCTTCTACTCGACACCCCTGGTTCAGAGGTATAACACAAGATTCACATACAAAGACTTCATAGATTGTTTTTTTCACCCTGTCATGAACATGCTGACTTCCATCACTCAACCTAGAATCAGTGCTGAGATCAAGAGAGTATTGCAAGTGGCAAGGAATAGCAGAGTAGGAGATTGGTACCCTTACCAGAATCATACTGAAATTAGGATCTTTGGCTATGAGCTACCCCCATAAAAATTCCCTAAGTATCTCCCAATGAGAATATTTTCCCTAGAATACTTTAGGCAAATGGTAGGTGTAGATGAAGTCAACTTCCTAGCTGCTAGGAAGAAAACACAGTTTAAGATGGAAAACCAAATGGGCCCTTTCATCTGCAACACCAGAGAGGTTGGGCCTGAAGCTGATAAGATACTCCAGCAATTCAAATTCAAGAATAGTTTCATCTAGCATTATGACCCTCATGGGGTTATAAGAAAACTCATACAAAAGGTCAAGCTAGGACCTTACATCCACTATCCCATGCCTGACATTGAACAGTATGCTAATCAGTCAGAATGGGTAGAGAACACATTGATAGATAAGGACAACACAGTGGTGGATGTGGAGAACACCATGATCGACTTGGAGAAACAATTTGACCAAAACTCTTTCTTGTAGGTCCCAGAGTTGGAAGAGCCCATGAATATCCCTCCCATCATTCGGACTCTTGTCAATGAGGAGAAGAATCCTAAAAGAAACAGGGAGGAACCTTCAAGCTCTGCTATGAACACCACTGATCAGTAGTTCCAACTAAGCAAAAGGCCCAAATTGACTTCTCTATCTGAATAGGAAGAACACATTATTGCATCAGCAGAAATGATTGATGCCGATGCAATGGGGTAAAGGAGTAGACAAAGAACTATGACTGATGCATCAACAGAAACACAACAACCCTCTTCTTCAAACACCCAAATTATACAGAGACAGAAGAGTGTGGAGGTGTCTTCCATTGTTAGGCCAGTTGACAAGGAAGTAGATATCAAGGAAATATTCAAGGAGATCAAAATGAGGAATGAGAAGCTCAAGGCAGAAACTTATGCCAAGTACATGCAAATGACACCACCAAACCAGAGCAGATTAATGTCAGCCTTTGACATCAAAGAAGTTAAAATGCAGGTGTCTTTCTTACAACCTACTATACAGTAGTCTAAAACCATAGTAGACTACAAGAAGACCAACTTTGAGGTATTAGCCAGGGATGTGCATCCTATAGATCAAACAGAATTTCACAAGCAAGCTGGAGAGATGATCTACTCCACCCTCACAACAAAAGCAATGGTAGCATTCAAGCTCAGGGACTCATTAGACAATGTGACAGCCTAGTACAAACTAGAGAACGCATCTTCCATCGCCAAAGACACAAGGATCAAATCCTTAGAAGACCTGATCAATGACTTGGGCCATGTCCCAAAGGACATCAAAGCTGTTGAACAGTTGATTCAGAAGAAAAATGAATACATTTCATCCCTTAGGAAACAACTCAATTTGACTCAGTTTCAGTACCCTCAAACAAAAGAAGTCCCAGAAAGCCAAACAAATCATGAAGAGATGATGGAATTGGTGTTGCAACTAAATGATGAGTTGAAGGAAATGGAAAAGGAAATAGATAGTTCAATATAGCTCAAACAAGCTACTCTAGATAGTGATCCTCCAACTGTCATTCCTACAGTGACCACAGTTGTGCCTTCCACATTGGCAACAACATTAGCTCCCACTGGTCCAATGGCCACTACATTGCCAGCAGCAACAATAACTACATCAATAACGACATCAACAACAACAGGTACCATAGGTGATGAAGCAAATAGGTTGGTCAAGGCAATGGAGGAAATGTCCATTCAAACCAATGAAATGAACAATTTGAAAGAGAAACTTATTGGCATGGAGACAGATTGCAGGTTAGCTTAGATTATGCATAAGGAAGAACAACTGAAGGCTAACAGAATGAATGAGAAAGTGAAAATCCTAGAGAAAGAGTTAACACTAAGTGAGCCTTTTGGAAAGGCCAAAAAATTATTATGGGCCAATATCATTGACTCTCTCAATGATATTTGGCCATCTATCTAGGTCATTTTTGAGCAAACGGACTTGATCAAATAGGCTACAGAAGCCATCCAAAATGTGAAAGAAGAGCTTGGAGAAATGCCAGAGGAAGCAGTGAGAATTATTCAATTCCTCAACTCCAAGGACAAATATGAGCTACAATAGCTTGACATACCTGACAGGATAGGTACCATTTGGAAGTCAAGAGGGTCCTAGCCAAGAGAAATTTAATGTTAAATTTAGAGGATAAGTGTCAAACCATGCAACTAGCCATTGACAGGTTTATGACCAAGTTTGAGCTTTTGAGATAAAAGGCATAAATGATAAATTGATGACACAAGAGGAATACAACAAGAAAATCAGAGAAGTGGCCAAAGAATAGGCAAATACCTCATCAATGAGTGGTATACGAATTGGCAAAGTATTATACCAGACTTTAGAAAATCTGTTTTACCTCCAGAATGAGGTGAAACACTTATTTATCAATAAGCCTACTTTTGTAAAATATATAGACGCTAGTGAAATATATAGGAAAATGCTCAACATCCAGTTACTAGATGAAGAAACATGGCAAAAACTGAATGATTTATTGTAGTAAAAACACAGTAAATTATAAACTATAAATTATAGGTGTACAATAAAAAGTAAATGAGCATGGTAAAAGGATGAAGACAGGTCATCACAATCAAAGTGTATCAAGTGAAAGAGTATCAGATGAAATATGAAAGTCAAACAGACTATCCAACGTGAAAGCCAAACAGCCCACCAACATAAAGAGCTAAAAATCAAGGCATAATAGCCAACAGAACCAAAATAATAGGGACAACATGAAACAATTCAATAGTTGTCTCTATATTCTTGCAAGAAGATACTTTCCTTTTCCTAGATTAGTTCTCAAATTAGTTTGAGAAATTTTGAAATAAATATTTTTGATAAATACTTCAAAAATCGAAGTATTATGGTGGACTATTTTACATTTATAGAGTTATTGTGATCTTGAACCTAAGGGTGAGTGTACTATTTTCAAGTCAACATACTAGAGCAAGTAATAAAAGCATTTCGCTACAGGATTCATGAGATGATCCATTTGCAGTGAAGTATTTCTTCGTGTTATTGTGTTACCTTTCTTTTGTGTTTTCATAATCTTAAATGTGTTCTAAAATCTAAATGAATTCACTAGAAATATCATATAGAATTTGTTTAATTAAACTCTGTTTTGCACAATAATTTATTTGCATGTTTTCTTCTGATACCTGGATTTGAAAACCCTTAATTTCTCTCCTATCCCAGTTTACTTCTTCTATTCCTTCCAAAGTCCAGCCTAGGGAACCCTTAATTTCTCCTTGGATCCGATTTGAAGACATTCACCATTTAGCATTTAAGATATGCATTAACTCATATATCTTGCCCTCTAGACACTATTCTTAGAGCCCAGTCCAGTCTTGTTTGTCAGACATCTGACTCCATAGCCCAATGGAATAATCCAAAACTTTGTCCATCTAAGTAAAGTGATCCCACCACCAAATTTTCAAAACAAAATCCAAGTGCAAGCAATAAACAGCCTAAAATCATCTTAACTAAAACAAAGTTAAATCTTAAAGAGAGAGCCCTCTCTGAGCATCACGAAGGCTAGGTCCTGATCTCCAAAAGTGGTTTGTGGTTACCTTTAGTTTTTATTTCTTCTTACTTCAAAAGAATTATTAGAGTGATAACACTAGGAGTTAGAAATCAATTTTAAAAATGTATTCAAAATGTTACATTTGACGCAATCTGTGTGCACTACACATTGAGAACTGACTAGACTTCATGTGAAGAAGAAGAAACTTTTTTGGAGTATTTTTTATTGTTATTTTTTGCATAGTTAACGTGCCTTTTATTATTGTCTAAACTGCGCTTTTTATCAACTCTTTAATAGTAAACTGGCACATAAATTTATCCAGTCTGTATGCATTCTTGGATATTAGTTACAGGGACCAAAGTATATGATTTTTTCCATAAACAATAGTAATTTCTTTCCCTTTCTAAAGTTTGGATTATTGTTGTAGGTCATAAGATGTCTACTTGTAGAACTATTCCCAGTCTTCTTTTAATGAACAAGATGGGAAGATGCTCATGGATCACTATGAAGCATATGAAAAGCATGCCAGATATGCTATATTTTTTCATCTATATATGGCATGTATTTACATGATTGCATTTTATTCATACAATGTTCAGATATATATGGTTAACCCTAATATTTATCTCCATCCTTTGAGAAAAGAGTGTGAGGATATTAAATTCATTATTAACAAAGTGATTGTGGTACTAGTAAATAACTGAAACGTTGAACATACCCCTGTCAGAGGAAATGAATATTGATCTTGAAATCTCAATTTTGTAGTTATTGACATAATTTTGGATATTTCCCCGTGTAAAGTTGACCATGCTTTAACTATAGTTTCTAATAACATTTTCCTTTAGTTTCATTCTTTAAAGTTTTATCTACACATTAGATCTACAGGTTCTTCATTAGTTGTATTCTCTCTACATCTCCATCTACATCTTCATGCACTATCTAATGTTGAGTAGCACATCTCCCTTTTCTAGGGTTAACACTCATGGAACACCCTTTCTTCAAGTCTTCTTTCTTGTTTTCACTTGTATCCCATAGCTTGTAGCTTAGGCTTGTTAACTGGGTTTTCTAGCCCCTGGCCTCATTCACCTATTTTCCTTTTGACAAATTTTGCTTTATTAAAAACAAAAATAATTGTGTGAGAGGTTCTTAATGGGTCCAGATCCACACACTAGCACCTGTCTCTGCACATATGCCTTTGGTAGTTGTCTACCTGGATCTTGTTAAGCCAGTCTGCCTTTGGTAATCATTTAAGTGGGTCTACTTATGCAAGTGTGCCTTTGGTAATTGTCTACGTGGATCTTCATATTCCAATAGTAATATTAGTATATGTAATATGTAAATTGTTGAGACATGATGTGGATCTAGTCAACTCTTCTAAAAATGGTATCATAAAAAATACAAACAAACTTGTTTGCCTAGTTAATTATACAACCTAATTTATTTCTCATCTTTCCAAATATCTGTTTTCAAGAGGTATTATGTGCTTATGTTACAAAAAAAAATATTGATATGGGTTTATTTTGCAGGTTCTATACAAGCATTCACGCTTTGAAGCCCAAATTGAAGAGTAAAGTGGCAATTTTAGAGTCTACTGCTTTAAATGAAGGCCCAAAAAATACCCTTGTGACCTCTCCTACCCCACTTGTACCATGCACAACAAATAGGAGAATAATATTTAAGATCCAAGCATAAATGTCACTTCAACAGAAGCTAGAGGAGTTGGTGCATCAATAGGTCATAAGAAGAAGGATATAGTTTCTACCAAAGTGCACATTGGTAAGAAAAATCTCGATGCAAGGAAGAAAAGTCTTAAAAGATCATAGAACTTTAGCCCTTCTTATCAATTATTTGAGTCTTTTAAATAGTCATGTTAAAAATGTGATATAATTTGTTCTATGAAATTAAAATGCATTGACCCTTTGAGGCCAGATTGAGTATAATGTATTAGAAGCTGGAAAGGTTTGGTCTTAAAATTTTTGGGAGCCAATAATTGGGTACCTAAGACATAGTTAATGGAAATTGTTACAAATTTATCTGTTGGTATCTATATTTATTATTTTTGGCACTGTCATGCGGAAAGAGTTATTTTTGCGGACAAACCTAACCTCCCTAGGAGTCTAAGACTCTCTAGTGACAAACAAACCAAACAATAGCAATCCTTCTCTAAACACACGTTATTCTATGAGAGACCAAGTGTTTTCCGATCTTACCTTAGGTCCAACGCTTGTTGTAGCAGTCTAGCCTTGCTGATCCAGATGAGCTCCTCCTTCACTTTAAGACCTGCATACACTAACAAAGCAAACGATTACATAACACCTGAATATTTCATAAAACAAAGCATATTCATCACATAGACCAAGGAGTAGATGAAATAATTCATTAACAACAAATCATTGAGAAGAATGGACTTATTTGTATTAAGGAAACAAAAAAGGAACCATTACAACCTGAGCCTTGGTGTTGTGCAAGCTCCTCCCAGGGTCCAACAAGAGATTTCCTCTAATTTGACAAGCTCACCCACTCCCAATATGGCAACAAGGAAGGATAGTGATCTCTCCTCACAAGTCAACAATGGAAGTCCTAATTCCAGCAGCATTTACCCTTTAGAATGTTCAGCTTTCAACCTCCCCTCCTCTGGCCCAATGGCTGTATTTATAGTATTCTGGAGGAAGTTATTCAGTTCCAACATCAATGGGATACTCCCTCTTTTGGATGGGGTAGCTCCTCTCTTGATGGGATAAGTTCCTCTATCATAGGAGTGCATGAACCATCTGGAGAGAGGCGGCATCAATGAAATCAGGGTCTCATAACAGACTTCTTCTCTAGAGAAGCCTAGAATGACCCCACAGTAACTTTTTTAAAGAGATGAAACTCCCGCGCCTTTTTTTAGCATAAACACCTTTACAAGGGTTACAGGACATCTATTGGGCTTCAGATATCGCAACAATAGAAAGCACAGGTATTTATCATTGGTTTACACGTGTTTGGGATGCGTACACGCAGGCAAGGTAGAAGAACCTGCGTACCCAGAGATAAACATGTTTTTAAGTGACTTTCTCTCTTTTTGAAGTTTGACATGAAGAGCAGAGGTATGAGGCTTGACAAGGAGGATAATATGACTATTGATGGAGCCATATTAACTGCAGATAGTCATGGTGACAAAATTTCAGTGTAACAGATTGCCCCCTAAAGTACGAAGCCTGTAATAGATAAGGGTGTTATATCATATAGGAAGGGTGAAGTACTTTATCATTTCGAGGATCATCTTGTGGAGAGCCCGGTCAAAACCTGCAATTTTCAACATAAAATACATGTATAAGATCATATCATCGCTGAGGTAGGCATTCCCATACTCAGATCAAAACTTTAACTATTGGACTAACTATTCTAGTACAAGAATGATTTCATAATACATCACAATCATAGACTCGTGTAGACACAGTATGGGCGCAACCATCTGTTTATGATTGGTCTACAACATAATGAATACAAAACTCCTAGCATCCTGGATGGTGGAGATTAGATCCAGGGTCTTCATTTCTGCTTCCCGAATTGGTACGATTCTAGCCATGTGAATGAATGAGTCGATGTCGAACATGGTAGAAACCACTTGATTACCAGTCAATGATGTAAACTGTTAACAAGCGTGAGAGAAACCACTAGTAATGTCAATGGTTCTCAAAGTACCCAGCACAATCCCTGAGATGTGAATGAATGAGTCGGTGTCGAACATCTCATGGAATCCTTCGATCGCAAGTCAGTGATGAAAACTGACGTCGAAGGCGAGAAACCTGCCATTGATGCATGCAGACTCCAAGGTACTGCCGATTTCTAAGTCAACTTTCTAGATAATGTGTTGATGTCGATAGAAAGTGACTCGTTGCAGGCAAGCCCACAACACGAAACCATAGTTCAAGTTGAAGAAATGTTGCTGCAAGGACTAACTCAATGATGACATGATGAATGATAGGTATTTTGCGGTTGAATGTTTTGTTTACAGACCTCTTGAACACATAACGACACGACATATGGTTTGGTGATAAATTACTCAAAGTCGACTCCCATAACCCGGCTAAAGATGTCAAGTGATCTTGGTCAACTGTGAGGTAAAGGATTTCCCAACCCAGGTGAATGAATAAGTGTCGTGTTCAAGAGTGGTAGTACGGTTTTTCTTGAGACAAAAGGATATCAAATAGGCTCATTCTTCTCATTTTTCCCCCACCATTTCTGGCAAGTACCTCTTTATTTTTTACAAGCTTGAGGAGGATAACATATGCTTGTTTGTAAGCTCATCCTTCGGATGAGTCCAACTTAGTTTTTGATGCGAACCCTAAGAAGGAGTGGTCCGTTCCTGTTTGTAATAGAACAGGTCCTTTACTGTGAAATTTTAACGAGTCCAGTATAGGAGAAACTCGGCGCTTTTCATATTTAGAGAGTCTGAAAAACTTAGAAGACTCCAGATTGAACTTTTTCGTAAAGTTGTGTCTCCTAAGCTCGAAAAAGTATAAAATAATACCTAGGAGAACCGCTTCATCTTGCGACCAAGGATATTTTCATAGTTAGTGTCTTTGACCTGAAAAGTAAAAAGCGATCAAGGACACGTCGTTTTATTTCCAATATCGAATTTGAAACGACAAAAATCCGACAATCTTTTCTTGTTTTTTCGGTCAGAAAAGGGTTGTAAGAGGATCGTCTTTTAATTTCGTTTTAACGAGTGTAAAAGAAACGATCGGCAATCTTTTCAGTTTTTAGGAGTCAGAAAAGGGCTTAAAAGATGACTCTGATGTTTGATTTGTGAAAAATGACAAGTTTCCCTGAAAATCCCTCTGTCCTGCACAAAAAGCGACACATTACTCATACCTGTTTGAGATGGGTAAAAAATGCATTAAAATGACCTTCCATGGTGAAAAATAAACAAATTTAACATTTATTTATCCAAAAAACCTATAAAAAGACCTTTTACCATGTCATTTTACCATTTTACTGTTGAGGTTGAAAAAAGGGATTTTGGCAAGAAACTTCCCGTGGACATTGCGGAAAATCAGAC
>APFE030145734.1:38323-68564 GCA_000404065.3 Pinus taeda | reverse complement strand
CAGTGTGTTTGGGATGCGTACACGCAGGCAAGGTAGAGAGAACCTGCGTACCCAGAGATAAACATGTTTTTAAGTGCCTTTCTCTCTTTTTGAAGTTTGACATGAAGAGCAGAGGTATGAGGCTTGACAAGGAGGATAATATGACTATTGATGGAGCCATATTAACTGCAGATAGTCATGGTGACAAATTTCAGTGTAACAGGCACCCATTTTGTATTTTTGCATTCTTTTATGAGATTTCATCCATGTAAATCTAGTTACTCTGAACAATGTGGCCCATAATGGAAACATTGAATCAACTTGAAATATTGAATTTCTTTGACAATGTTGAAATCTAGTCCTTTGAAAACAATTAGTTTTTAGTTGAATAATGTCTATTTTTCATTTCTGTGGGTACGATGTGTATTAAGAGGATGGAAAGGCGTGGTCCTAGAACCTGCTCCAATTTTAAAACATAATCACTAGTTAGACCAAGATGTTTAAACTTGATATCAAAAGTGGGTTGTTCTCAGATTTAAAAATATTTTCTCCATCGAATGTGTGATCGATTTTGTTTGTTGTTCTTTTTTCCCTCTGGTTTGATTCATCAAGAACTAGAGCCAGTGCTTATTGCTCCATTTTTTCAAGGTTTGACTATGTATTTGAACATAACATTGTGTGAGATAAGATGGCATGTATGCTATTCTTCTTGACTGTACATCACATTTTTTGCAAAATTTATGGGTCTCCAAAGTTAACTATAGATTGATGGTTAGGGATGCAATTTCTCCCCTTTCATATGAAAAATTTAGAACAACTTTTTATATGTCACAAAATTACATGCATAAAATACATTTATACAAAAAAGAAGTGACATTGCCACCATGTGGATCTTGTTGGATCTCCATGCACAATGCTAAAAGAACACATGTAAAGAAAAACATGCATAGTGACATTACCACCACGTGGCTCTTGTTTCCTAAAGAAAACAACCTAATCATCTTATTTATAAAGGTACTACCTATATATGGGTTTTTAGCTTGTACGAGTGTAAAATAGTAACTTTTCATTGGTCCCATATTTTCCAGAGTTTTTATCATAGTATATGTACATTACATGAAGTATTTCATCCATATTTTTGTTGAAAGGATGTTTATTTAGTGAAAAGAACACCCCCTACACTGAAATAGTGAACAAGAGACCATGGTAATACATGTTTTTGGGAGGGGCTACTTAAATATATAGCTTCACTTATATTCGTAGAGTCAAAATAGGATTATGGTACATGGAGGGAGAGACCATCCAATGTGCTCTCGATCTGTAACCTAGTGGAACTATCACAACATGAATTGCAAGGTATTATGCTTCATTGCTAAGCTCCTTATATATATGACTAAGAGATTAGGATGGAATTTTGAAATAATATTGCATGCAGTTCTTACTCTTGCTTAATGGAAAATATCAATAAATGTGCAGTCACCTGAAATCTATCGTAGAACCACTGTGCCCATATCTACCAAGCAATATCAAAAAGTGTGCACAATACAATGAGCTATGTTGTATTGTTGGTGCACTTCCAAGTCTATGTTTGAAAGATAATGTCTCCCTAGAGGGTATTAAGAGTCCTTCTCTAGTGTTGTTGAGTCACGTGTTCCCTTGAGAGTCACCATCAAAATATCTTGTAGAAATTTTAGAATTGTATTTGAAAGTTATTCTAGTGCAAGGAATCCTTGTCTTTGGTGAGGTGCACAATAAGTTAATTCTTGCCTTCAACATGTAGAAAATCTTGTAGATGTTTGGAGGTTTATTTTAGAATACACCATTGTTTTGAGCTAGCCAAATGGAACAGATCACCTCTAGAACATTTTTTTTTTCTTATGTTCTAGTTGTAGTCCATTCATTTAATGCCTTTGTGTCATCTCCAATCCATTGTTGCATTTTACATAGTCTGTGATTGATAGCCCATATCTTATTGGTGAGATACAGTGAATCAAAAGGTGATTTCATGCTTTCATGGTATTCCCTTAAGAGCACATGTGTTGGGACTTGTCCATCCTCTTCTTCTAAGCATATCTAAGTTTGGATTACACCCTTTATTTGAGTTTTTGGGCCCCAATCTTGGTTGTAGATAGTGGTCTTGCATCTGGAGGGTCTAGACTTATGCTTGAGCACCTTATTTGGTACAAACCTATTCATAAAGATTCATCAATTGATTTTTCATCATCATATAGATCAATTTATATGTTATTTTATATACATGCACATAATCAATCTTCCTAAAAAATGGTTGAACTTTGTGTGCCTTAGACCATTAAATGCCACAAATCTTAGTGAGATGTGCTTGAGTGTGGGTTGAGTAATTGCATTGTGGGAGAACTAATATGCATTTATGATGTATATCAAAAGAAGAAAGGTGCATTGTAGAATGTATGTAGGGTCATAAGAGAGGCATCATGTCACTATACTAGGGATATAAATATAAAAGGGTATAAAAAATTAAGGGTATTGTTTAGTATGCCACGAATGCACGTGTTATGTAAAAGGTTGATTGAGTGAAGCCCCCGTGGCCCCTAGACCCCTTTTTTCCCAAACACTAGCCTCATTGGGCACAACGTTGGCCCTTCTTGGCCATTTCTAGCCTCCTTGTGGCCTAATCTACCATTCTAGCCCACTTATCCCCACAAATTTGCTTCCCTTGTTCTAGTTCTCCAAATTTTGGCCTCTTTTGCCTCAAAATTGACCGGAAATCCTATTCTGGAAATTTAAGGCTAAATAATTGGTGGTTTTACATGATTAAGGTCTCAAAATTCATATATAGCAAGAAGAAAGGTAATCCCAAAGCTTCAAGGTGGGATCTTTAAGGCCTTGGGCCTAGGGTTTGACCTCCAAACCCTCATTTTGCTTCAATTTCATTACAATAGTTAAATCATAAATTTCAAGGCCCTAAAATCATATTCTAATTGGTTGAAATCAATTAAAATTGCAAAATATAAGTTTTCACAAGTTTTGGCCACTTGGGCATCTATATTTTGACCTAGATCTAACATTTTACCTTGTTGGATTTTACTTCATAACTGTGAAATTCAAGTTTGAAATATTTTTGAAGCATATACTTAATTAAGACTAAAATTTTTAACTTTCAATTCCCTAACAAAAAATTACTATTTTTAGACATTTGGGGCAGCATATTTAGTATTTTTAGCTTGTTGATCTGTAACTAACTTAGTCTGTAATTAATTTATCAATTCTGAATTTTTTGAATCATATTCTCTAAAAAACTCAAAAGAAGTATTTTTTTTACAATTTTGAATAAAATTTTCTATTTTTAGAAATATTGGGTAGTTATTTATGGCTGGGTTAATTTTTTGATCTGTGGATAATTCACTATTGTAATAATCATATCGGTTCTGAAAATTGCTAAGGAAAGCTCATCTAGAACCCTAAATTTGAAATTCTCAAGTTTTGGTGCATTTTGCTATTTTTGGGCATATTGGATCTAGTCTGGGAATTTTTTTTCTTGCTGATGTGTTTTTAATTACTGTTGTATTCTTCAAATCAGATCTCAAATATTGTTGAATACTCCATCATAAAATGTGCTAGGGAAATTAATTTACATTCCTAGTCAAATTGGAAATTTTATGCTTCAATGTCTTGAGTAATTTTCATCATTTGAAGTGGCTTATGCACTGTTGTTATAAATTGGTAGATTTGAATTTTCTGAAGTAGTATTTCTCATATAAACTGTCATAAGTCTGTGATAAACATCTTGGTTGACTATTTTTAACATTTGACATCTTGGGTATCTTAGTATCTTTATATATTGTTGAAATTTGCACTTGTATCAGTAAGTGATTTCTCCTGTTTAAGATTTACATTTCACTGTTGTTAAGTCCCCTTAAAAGGTTTCTAAGTAAAGTATTATTGATGGTGTTGGACCCACCAACATGTCAAGGGGATCTCCCTTGTAAGAAGTCCCAATTATACCTCAAACCATTTGGTGTAGGAGTCCCAGCAGTGGGTCATAAGGTAATGCCTTGACCGCGATGTCACACAGAAGCAAGTAAGATAAATTTGTTAGTAGCAAGGGTGTGACTACTGCAATGAGTCAAGGAAGGTGCATGAGAGGTTCTAACACAGGTGGGTTGAGATGAGTGTGCCCCTTGGAAACCTATAACAATACTCAGCTGAGAAGGGAACACACAAGCGAAGATGCATCACAAGCTGGAAAGCATATCATTTGGCAATCCAAAGTGATGGTTAAACCAACAATACATCTGCAACAAGATTCATGTAATTGCATATAAAGTAGTTCATACACAACTACATAAGTTAAGAAACATACATTGCTAAGCAACCAGAACAGTCCAACTACAATAACAACATATGCATGAAAATGTGTTGGCTCTTATTAAATAAATAAGTGTAAGTCCCAATCATACAATACATCCATGTAAACCTGCTAGCCCCAACAGTGGAATGTTACAGCCACATCTGCCTACTCATCCAAAGAGATGAACTAGCTCTGTGCAGTGGAGAAGCCAAGGCATGCTACAATATTGTCCAAGCTCTTTCCAAGATAGTCTTATCAGAATCTTGGTTGACCAAAAGCCTATACAATGAGTTATGAGGGACTATTTCTAGCAAAAGGTGGGGTGACCATTGACATTCCCCTTTGTGGCAATTCATCTACCCTCATGACTCTTCATCTACTCTATGACTATTACATCTGACTAATGACACTTGACTTACACTTGAGGATAAGAAGACTGAACCAAATGATAATGCCAAGATGGCAATGGTTCAGTGGCAGTGAGGTTAAGAGGAGGCTCAATAAACTCTAAGCTAGTCCTCTGTAGATCAGAATTATCCCCCACAAGACCATTTATAGCAGTTGGGTGGTCTTGTGCATATATCTCACATAAGCTCCTTGTTCTCTGATTTATGACAGGGGAATTTGATTCATTGTTGGAAGCTCGATCTGAGCTTGGATGTGGATCAACGTATGCATGCACTGGATTTATATCTGAAGACTTTGTCTCTGCATCTGCATGCTCTACTGCAGCATCTGCATGCTCTGTATATGTATTTGAGTGTACTGAGTCATCATCTCAGACATGAGGTAGATAAAAGGTGTCTGCATATGACAATTAAGGTGCATGCGAGAGACTTTCCTCAAATTTGACACTTCACTCAATGATGAGCTTGTCTGTAGAGGAAATCAGGAGTCGGTATCCCTTCACACCATCAGGTTATCCAACAAATATGCACTCAATGCTTTGTGGATCAAGAACTTTCCTCTTTTCAAAGGGGATGCTAGCCCATGCTCGGGAGCCGAAAACACGGAAGTGGGTGACCTCTGGTTTAGTGCCACTCTAGGCCTCAAAGGGGGTCTGATCCTTCATAGATCTATAAGGAAATCTGTTCTGGATGTAGTTAGCACAATTAAGTGCTTTATCACATAGCTTATGAGGCAGTGACTTAGCATGCAACATGCAGGAAGCCATCTCTTTGAGAGATCGGTTCTTTCTCTCAGCAACTCCATTCTATTGCGGAGTGTATGGAACTATGTATTACAACTGTATGCCAGAGTCAAGGCAAAGGTTCTGAAGTGTTGTGTTAACATATTCCCCCCCATTGTCTATACGGAGGGCTTTGATCTTTCTCTTTGACTGTGTCTCAACTAGTGCTTTGAAATCTTCAAAGTGCGCAAAAACTTCAAATTTGTTCCTGAGAAGATACACCCAAGTATACCGTGAGAAATCATCAATAAATGTAAGCACATACCTTGCTTTGTTGATGGAAGGATGAGGAAAAGGCCCCATGAGATCACTATGGATCGGATCTAGAGAAGAGGATGCTCTGTGAGTCTTGCCAGTGTCAAACTTTTCTCTAGGATGTTTGCCAAGGACACACCCTTCACAAACTCCTTTGGAGAAACTGATATTTGGAAAGCCTTCCACCATCTCATGCTTTCTTAGTTGCTGCATATACCTATAATTTAAGTGACCAAACCTCTCATGCCAAAGCCTAGTACTATCATCAGCATGTGTAAGCAATAAGGAGGATTCAGATTCAATAAATTCAGAAAATGTATACAGTCTGGCTCCATTGTTTACCTCACCGGTTACATTTTTGGAGCTACTATGTAGGTCATATATGTTCATTGCATCTAGAGTGATTTCCACTCTCTTTCTGGTGCTGGAATGAGTGATCTGATAAATTGAAAGTAGGTTTACCGAAAGTTTTGGAACATGAAGCATATCTTCAAAGCTTCCGTGTAAAAGTTCCACTCTACATTTTCCAGTGACCTCAATAGGTGAGTCATCTCCCATTAGGATGGGAGGTCCTTTGCATGCATACAAAGAGGAATAGACTTCCTTTGCAGCAGCCATATGATGTGATTCACTAGAATCTATAATCCATGCATCAGGGGAAGAATTAATTGCAATTAAAGCATGAAAATTGTTACCTTTCCCGTGTGGCAGATCCTCAGTTTTCTTCTTGGCGCCCTGAGGGATGTGGTCCCCAAGGTTGTGCTTCTAAAGGATTTCTGCCATTTGGTCAGTTTGTTTCTTCATGCAAGAGGATTCTAGATGGAATCCTCTTTAACAGTAGGTGCATATGTTTCCTTTCTTCCCTTTCTCATTTCTCGAGCTGGAGGAGTCATTGAAGGGCTTGGTGTACCCTTCCTTCTTTGGATGGGAATGCGCTTTTCCCTTGTATTTTGCTACTGATTTTTCTAATTTGAATCAGATCTGTGATTTTTATTCTGGCTTCCATCATGCACAACAAGTGCATGTGCTTTTGGAGGTTTTATTTTTGTTACACAATAATTTGTCACTGTCCTCATCTCAGTCCTTCTGTTGTGTCATGTGTCAAATAAACGTGTTCATATCTTCCCACTGATATAAGGAGATTAAGCAAATGCTCTCTGCTACTACAAATTGACCCTCATTCCCTAAGTTACTACCTCATCGCAAGTAAAGCCTTAATATATGCAACATCACCATGACCATAATGGTCTCATCGCGACTCCATCACAGGTGTACATTTGTTTCCTGCGACAATCAGATTTCTAGACCCGGCGCAAAGTTATGAGTCGTATCCGACGATGGTGGGTCCACATGCATAGTATCCTCGTGATGTCATCGTGAAGAATTATTTTGCATCCCATGACGATCTGGATTGGGCAAATTCGTTTCAATAGTCGGCCTTCTGGATGTCTCCAGACCTGGTTGTTGGCATGGGTTGGGTCACTTTTCCCCTCCTGGTATGGTAGTTCCATCATTTGTGCTACCTTCCTTGAGGATGAGCTCCTCCTTCCACATTTCATGGAGACTCCTTCTCCTATTAAAGCGCTCACCTTTGCTATGATCTGCTAGTTCTTTTGGTTGAGCAGTGCTGCTAGTGCTTTTTTATTTTGATAGATAGCTAGTGTGGGTGTGACAAGTGTGGGATTGTTGGTAGCTTATGGAACACTTGCTACACTTGCTTGTCCTGAGCGGTTTGCTTCCTGCATCCCTTCCCAACCCCTTCAGACGCCTATACAAATTCATCAAGTTTTCTCTGAAGGCAACATGGGGAACATCACACAAACTCAACCTATCGACATCTCTCTTAATCCAAGGATTGTTGAGAATATCCACATCGAGGTCACCTGTACTCCCAAGGAAATTAAACTTTATACTGACCTTTTTCAAGAATTTCATGATGTTTTTACTTGGTCGTATGAAGAGATTCCCGGCAATGATCCTAGCAACGTGGTGCATGAAATACATACGTACATGGGTGCTAAACCTGTTCGACAGCGTTTATGCCCTGTGCACCCCCAAAAGGGTACAGCTATCAAAGTGGAAGTTGAAAAGCTTCTTAAAGTTGGTTTTATTTACCCTTTCCTGCTTACAGATTGGGTTTCTAATATTGTCCCTGTAACCAAGAAACAGGGCATTATTAGGGTATGTGTTGATTATCTCGACATCAATCGTGCCTGTCCCAAAGATAATTTCCCCACACCTTTCATTGACCAACTCATTAATGAGTGTGCTAGGAGCGAAATTTATTCATCCATGGGCGATTTCTCTAGTTACAACCATATCAATATATCGCCCATGGATCAACACAAGACCGCCTTTATCTGTCCATGGGGTACTTTCACCTACAAGAAACTCCCTTTCGGTCCAAAAAATGTTGGCACCACCTTCCAACGTGCAATGTCTTATGCGTTCCACGATATCCAACACATTGTACAGCCTTACCTGGATGACCTTTCGGCTCATTCAGCGAAGCACTCAAACCATCCAAAACACCTTCATGAAATCTTTCTTTATTGTCGACACTATCGTATTCGCCTTAATCCGCACAAATGTGTCTTCTACGTTGAATCTGGCAGACTTCTTACTTTTTTCGTCTCCAAAGAGGGCATCCGCTTGGATCCCCTTAAGGTTGAATCCATCTTGAATCTTCCTCCCCATGCTTCTTTGCAGCAACTGCAGAATTTGCAGGGTAAAGTAAATTTTTTACGACATTTCATTCCAAACTATGCTAAAGTAGCTAAAGGCTATATGCAGCTATTAAAACGAGATACCCCTTTTGTCTGGAGTTCCATTTCACAAGAGTCATTTGAGCAGCTTAAGGTGCTCCTTATTTATGCTCCGTTGTTACGTCCACCCAATTATCACCATGACTATACTCTTTATTTAGCCATCACCGATACCACTATCGGCATGGTTTTGGTATAAGACAACGAAGATGGTATTGAGCACGTTGTCTACTATTTCAACCGCAATCTACTCGATATGAAAACTCGATATGCCTATGTTGAGAAGTTGGCCTTGGCCACCGTTCATGTCGTCCAATGTTTCCGTCACTATATCTTGTTGCGCACCACGACGATGATTTCCGATTGCAACCCAATGACATACATCTTGTCACATCAGTTACTGAGGGGAAAATACTCAAAATGGATTGTCATCCTTCAAGATTTTGACTTGGAATTCACTACAGCCAAGTCTAATAAATCACTCATTTTTGTTGAGTTTCTCTGCTCCCTACCATCTACAACTATGCCCTCTCGATCAAAGGACCATATTCCAGACGAGTCTCTATTTTTTGTTAGCACCCTCGATCCCTAGTATGGGGATATTATTGTTTATCTTCAGACATCCTCCTTTCATTCTGATTTATCTAAGGATGCTCAGCGACGTATCCGCCACCATTCTCAACCCTATCGCATTATTGTGGACACCCTGTACCGGGTTGGCCCTGACTCTGTTCTTCACTATTGTTTGACATTCGAGGAAGCTGAACGAGTCTTGAATGACTACCACTCTGGCACTTATGGAGGTCATATGTCTAGGTATGCCACTGCTCAAAAGATCCTCCGTGCTGGTTATTTCTAGCCATCTATTTTTAAGGATTACATTCTCGCCGTCCGCTCTTATCATGCGTGCCAAATGTACCAGCGAAAGATGCATGTGCCCCCTGCTCCCTTGCACCTTGTTATTACCATCGGCCCTTTTGCCAAATGGGGCATTGATTATATGACCTGTAAACCTCGTTCGGTCGAGGGGCATGGGTATATCATTGTTGTCGTTGATTGTTTCACGAAATGGGTTGAGGCGATTCCTACACTATCCAATAACGGTAAGACAGCGAAACAATTTTTATTCAATCATGTCATTTCACATTTTGGAGTCCCTCAGGCTATCGTCACTAATCACGGTTTTCATTTCCATAATCATATGATAACTGAGTTAATGACCTAGTTAGGCTTGCGGCATGATAGTTCAACACCGTATTATCCTCAAGCCAATGGCCAGGTAGAAGTTGTCAACAAAGTGTTGGTCATGATGCTTCAATGCACCATTCGAATGCACAATTCCAACTGGCATCTGATGTTGTTTTCCGCCTTATGGGCCTACCAAAATTCCACGAAATATGCCACTGGTTCCACCCCGTTCCAATTAGTTTATGGTATGAAGGTCACTCTTCCAATTGAGTGTGAAATCCCTTCACTTAAATTAGTCGTTGAATTGCTCCCAAACACTACTCCGGTAGAAGAACGTATTCTTTACCTAGAACAGTTAGACGAGACCCATCGACTAGCCTCTCTAGTTATTGAAGTGTAGAAGAAGAGAGTGAAAACTCACTTTGACCAAACTATTCATCCCCGTTCTTTTGTTAAAGGATATCTAGTTCTGCTCTATGATCAAGCGAATGATAAGCTGGGGGCGGGCAAATTCGAGCCTGTGTGGCATGGGCCCTATATTGTGAAACATGTTTTACAAAAAGGGGCTTATGAGTTGATCGATTACGAAGGGAATCCTCTAGATAAGCCCCGAAACGGGCTTTATCTGAAAAAAATATTATGCATGAATCCCATGCATCTGATTTGTACATACGTGTGTTTTCATCATGTGTGCTTTCAGTGTGTGTTTGCTTGTATGGCTTGGTGTGTAGGCTTAATCCCCACCTATTGTGTCTTTTTATTACTTTTTTAGATGTCTGCTACACCTTACGTTGGTTTCGATGACGGTTCCTGCTGTAGTACCCGGAATCTTTCCTCTGCGGCATGGGTGATCTACGATCCTCACGGTAAGTTAGTAGACCTTCAAGGCATTTGTCTGGGTTGCACCACAAACAATGTCATTGAATATAGTGTTGTTATTGAATTACTGACCGAGGCAATTAACCTCGATATTTGTGCATTGGTTGTGAATCTGGATTCTCAACTTGTTGTCCACCAACTCAACGGGCGTTATTCCATTAGAGATCATTGAATTTTAAGGTTGTATTTATGTGTTAAATTATTGGAAAGAAGTTTTGATTTTATTAAATATCAACATATTCCAAGAAGATTAAACACATTAACTGACACATTAGCAAATCATGTATTAGATAGACATTTACGCAACATGTAATCAAACATTATGTAAAATCATTTACACACAATAATGAACCATAAGATAGCATGTATATATATATGTCGTGTGGCACACCGAGGTGATCAAAAAATAAATGTATATGTCAAAAAATAGAGTCTGTGTACATCCGAGACACATGTCTCTCAAAAAATCAGTAGAAAGTAAAACCTAGGCATCTACTTCAGTGGGTTATGCTCTCTATTGCACAGCACTGCTCGTGCAACTCGTCTCAAGAGTCTATGCACCCTAGGTATCACCCCTACCATATGTATCTAATACTCTATGGGGACCTCTTCGATCCCCATGTAATCTGGGATCCCCTTTGTCGGGCCCTCAAGATTACGGGCCACTGTCTCCACTGAACTCCCAGCTGGAGGAACCAAGGCTAACTCTCTAATGCCTTGTGTTTCCCTCCATGCTTCCCGAGCTGGTCCCACAGGTCTCTCTGGTCCCATATTTGCAGTAGCATAAGATACATCATTAAGACATATGCATGAAAAATTCAAAAAAAAAACATCATAAAAGACAAAATACAAAAATAATGTGATTGAGTGTTTACCTCCATTGTCCCATTGCTCGCAGCAAGCAGCATCATGTCAAGGTCCCCGCAAAAATCCATACATGCATATGGCCAATCCTCAACAAAGATCATTTGCCGGTCTAGCCACTCTTAGAATAGTGTCCCCCATGACACTGGTTGACCGCCACCCCCTCGCAGCATAACATGTGCCAGTGAGTGATCCGGGTCTCCCGTGGTCTCAGATCGTCTAAGTCCATATCATGTAACTAAAGTGATGGCACTCGCTCTAGCATGAGCGGGATCAGAATAGACCTGTAACCGAACTGCTTCGCTTCCCTACGATGACATTTGGTGAGCTGCCTCTTCATGTTGATGGTCTCTGCCTCAGCCCAGTTATACATGGTCGGGTTAAGGCAATTAAGAGCCAACCGAAGGTGGGTCTTTGTTGCCTCATGCTGGGCTTGGGAGCCCACTACTCTTATCAACATAAATAGAACCAAATGAAGAATTAGGTCCTCTACTATTGGAATCGCCATTTTCCCGCTAGTGCTTCATTTACATGCCCCTGGGCACACCCAAGCTATCAACATGTCCAGTGATTCCCCACCAGTTCGTTGGCCCTCTAAAATTTGCCTCTCATTACGATGGGACAATCCAGTCAAGAAATAGATATATGTAGCATCAAACTCAATGTCTTTGCCTTGGATGACAAACTTTCCATCCGTTGGGTTCCAAGCACAAATTAACAACTCTAACAAGTTAGGTTGGGCCCGAAGATGCAGAGTGAGGAAGAATTTTAATAATCCACAAGCGAGTAAAACTCTTCTGCACCCGGGATCATTGAATGCTTGTTCATCATTGATATCGTGAGTTCTTTCTTGCCATACAAATGACATGTTTCCCTGCATTAAAGGAAATATGAATTAGAACTCTTTTTACAAGTTTAAATCCATAAATTATCAAAAATTTCAACTTTATGGTGTCGTCGCCACTGTTTTCCAAACAGCGGTGACACCTCGAGGTCAATAGTTCATTTTTCCCGAGATCGTCGCGAGAGTAAATCTATCTCTCGCGACAATCGCGGAGGTGGTCTGTGTTACCATGCCCGGTCCTCGCTAACCCGAGCGGCTTTCCCGCGACGACTGAGAGGTGGACCCGGATTTGAAAATTGCCTAAAACCACCTATCTAACACTAAATTTCATAAAAAAACCACTCAAATATAGCGCAAGGAAGAATGTACTTACTTGGAGTACTTGGAGAAGGTTTCAGGTGAAACCATGGACTGTTGATGCCGGAATCAACTTCAGAAGTCTGCTCAAGTTGATGCTCCAAAATGCCAAAGGTAAAAGTGCACAATGTAAATGGTAAAAGTAGAATTACCACCCCCCTTTTTATAGTGTTTTTTTGAAAAATTAGGAAATTACACTTTAGGGTGTGGGTTTTTTCATTTATATTGGGTTTTTTTTAATTAGGATTTTTGGGTTTTGACCTCATTTCTACATATATAATCTATTTATGTCGAATAGATCTTATGGTGTGATGTTTTGTGCAGAAATAATGATGGTTGGCTTGTACTACAGTCTGTATACACTTGGTCCGTATTTTCTGCAAAGTCCTCTTTAAGCTCTTTTCCGACTTAAAAGACGAAAAGATTGCCAAGTTATTCCTTTTGACTCGTTAAATGAAATGAGAGGCAGTCTACTTTGAGCTCTTTTCTAACCGTGTAAATACAAAATATTGTCGGACTTTTGTTGTTTCAGATCCGATATTTGCTACGAAACGACGTGTCTTCGATCGCTTTTCTACTCTTTCGGATCGAGGTCATTAATTACGAAAAGTAATCCTTGATCGTAATGGTCAAGCGGTTCTCTCGAGTATTATTTTATACTTGTTGGGCTCAAGGGACAAAAATCTACGAAAAAGGAGACCCGCTGGAGTTTTCTTTTCCATGTCTTTTTCAAACTCTTTAAACATAAAAAAGACTCCGAGTTTTAACTATGTCGGACTCATTAAACCGTGATGACATTGGACTCGTCACCATGATGAGACTCGAGCTTCTCCTCCATAGGGCTCGTTAAACTATTACTAGGTTGGATTCGACTGAAGGTTGAACTTATATTACAAGCATATGCTATCCCCTTCAAGCTTGTTTTCAAAAATAATTGGGGTACTCGCTAGAAATGGTAGGGGGAAAATTTGGAAATCATCATTGGTTATCTATGGCAGCTAGTCACTCTTGAACATCGACACTTTTTTCTCTTGTCAGGTTGGGATATCCATACATCGTCATTTGGCCTTCCACAAGTCTGGGTTGTCATTTTGCCTCATTCCATCTGATCCATGTTGCTTCCATCAAGCCTCCGATCCCTTGGTATCAAAATGCTGCCACGTTCTGGAGTCATGTTGCCGTTATGTTCAAGAGTATAATATTTTTGTAGTTTACACCCTTACCTCTTCCTCTGATATTATGTTTCTCCATCTACCATTTGTTCCTTATCTCGTGTCATTGATGGGGGAAACGTCATGGCCCTCTTGCGATGAATTGTCTCTTATTGAAACCAACTCCTTATCCAGGAGAATGATCTAGAGATCCCTTTCGGTACCTTGGAACTTGCATGCCTCAATGGCAAGTTCTTCACGCTTGATGATAAATTTTCCTCATTGGTCTTCGATTGGGTGATTCCACAAGTGTTTGACTTCAGCTCATTTTTTCACACTTAGTGGATTGTACTGGATAGTACCTTAAGAGCCATTCGCATTATTGATAGTTGCTCTTGCACTTGTTAATGGTTTTCATAATTGACCAGTAATCAAGCGACTTTCTATCGTGTTCGACTCCAGCACATCTGTTCACATGATAAGATTTGTACTTTGATCGGTTGGATTTCAAGACCCTGAACTGAGATTGCATGTGTTCGGGTTGCGTGGCTTGGTTCGTGATTACATATGTGATTCCTTGATGGATGGCTGCAACCATGCCTGAGTCTTCATGGATGGCTGCGACCATACCTTTGTCATTATTGTGGTCTTATCATTGGGTGGCTACGTCCATACCACAAACCAAATTTTATATGTCCTATGGATGGTTGCACCCATGCCTCGACTATATGTATTTCACTATCACAAATATTAGTTGTACTTGCGCCTACAAGATCTTCAAGGTGGTTCCAGTTCAGATAGTTTCGTAAAGCATTTCACCCCTCCCACTCTCTTGGGCTTCACGCTTTAGGGGGCATCTGTTACACAGTAATTTGTCACTGTCCTCATCTCAGTCCTTCTGTTGTGTCATGTGTCAAATAAACGTGTTCATATCTTCCCACTAATATAAGAACATTAAGCACATGCTCTCTGCTGCTACAAATTGACCCTCATTCCCTAAGTTTCTCCCTCATCACGTGTAAAGCCTTAATATACGCGATGTCACCATGACCATAATGGTCTCGTCGCGACTCTGTGGTAGGTGTACATCTGTTTCCTGCGACAGTTGGATTTCTAGACCCGGCGCGAAGTTATGAGTCGTATCCGACGACGGTGGGTCCACATGCATAGTATCCTCATGATGTTGTCACGAAGAATTAGTTTACATCCCGCAACGATCCAGATTGGGCAAATTTGTTTCAACAATCAGCCTTCTGGATGTCTCCCGACTTGGTTGTTGGCATGGGTTAGGTTGCCTTTCCCCTCCTGGTATGGTAGTTTCGTCATTTGTGCTACCTTCCTTGAGGATGAGCACCTCCTTCCACATTTCATGGAGACTCCTTCTCCTATTAAAGCACTCACCTTTTCTATGACCTGCTAGTTCTTTTGGTTGGGCAATGCTGCTACTGCTTTTTGAGTTTGATAGATAACTAGTGTGAGTGTGACAAGTGTGGGATTGTTGATAGCTTGTGGAAAGTTGTGGAGTGCCCTTAACTTTGTGTCAAAGCTTATGAGTGAAAGAGAGAGACATTGTATATTGGGAGATTCATCCTTGAAGAGTGAATGCTTGAGAAAAATACTGGATGGACCCTCTGAGAAGGCTTGCGACGTCAAGACTTAGTTGTAAGCTTGCTCTTGATTCATTATTAATACAATCATTGATGTTTTCCTATGTCTTGTATGTAATTTACTTGATAGCTCATGACTTCTTGACTTTATGAGTAAATAGATCATTGTTGTTTCCCGATTACGTGATTTGTTGTTTTTCTTTTGTGTTGTTTCAGGTTAATCACTCGTTGAGGAGAAGGAAGCAGAAGCTGGAGTAGTGCAACAGAACGACATCGACCACCGGTTGAGGTAGGCCTCCAATGGTGACTGTTTAAGGAAATTAATTGTTGATCCGTCTTTGCTATGACTAGACCCACTCTAGGGCTAGACGGGTTGCCTCTATTCGCAGAGGGAACACTTTCCTACATCACAAATTTCCCCATGCCAATGAGTTTATCTTGCTCAAAAGTAAGGGACTCCATGAACTCTTTGAGAGAAGGCATAGGGTAGGATTTATCTATTGTGAGCCTTACTAAATGAAATGTAGACACAAAGATGGAGTATGTCGGTCCGACCTTTGACATAATAGAGAGAACTTGGCGACTCTCCTCCTTGGATTTGTCAATTCGACAACCCTTGAGTTCCAACATTAGATCATTATATTTGGTGAAGAAGTCTTGAATTCTGTCATAGTTCCGTGGATCCAATGATAGCAGCTCCACTTCGAGCGTATGTCCTTTCATCTCATCCTGTTTCCCGTAGAGTTCTTCAACCTTTTTCCAAATTTCATTGGGAGTATTGCAGGAAGATAGATGAAACTGCAACTCTGGGGAGATGCACATGCATATGGATCCGTGGGCCTCATCCAAGTAGTTGAGGTACTTGGATTTCTCTATGGCTGAAGTGGGTTCCACTTCTGCAGCCATGGTAACCCTGTACAACCCTTTTTGATGAAGGTATCGAGCCATTTGGTCCATCCATTCATGATAGTCGTATGGTGTTAGGATCGATGCTTTGGGAAACTCCCTTTTTCTGTCGATCTTCGATCTCCAAGTTGTAATACCTAAAAAATAAAGTACTGGTGCGCCTTTTATCTAGCAACCTGTGGGCTTTGATACCATTTAAATGTGTTAGAAAACCTGCACAGATGAATCTAGCTAGTAAGGTTTGAACACACAGCTTTGCAGAGCAAAAACACTAAAAGAAAATCGAAAGAACAAAAGAATGATTCATTAGAAAATAGGTTACAATGCTCATGATATAGCATTACTGGGTGAAGATCCCATGGTAGTGCACCATAGTGGTGATTAATGAGAAGACTCAAAACCTACAACAAGTTCTAGAGAGAATTAGCAAATTGCAGAGTGAAAGAAGGAACAAATCAGGGATTAAATCATGTAGAAGAACTAACCAGTTGCGGAGTTAAAGAAGGAGCAAACCAGGGAGTAAATCATGCATAAGGAATCTTTCATGTAGTCCCATGCTCTAACTAAGTGTCTGCATGTAGGTGTGTAGTACTTCCAACAAATACTTATGCATATAAAATCTCATAAATAATTCATTAGAGAAATAGAATATTTATAAGAGAACTCTTTGCCTACTCATTGGCCTCTCATTCCTTATTCTCACTCACTTGCATGTCTTATGGGCTCATCTAGATTTATACAAGTGGATTTGAACCCAAAGTAGGTTTTAGACCCTAAACCAATTTGCAAAATATCTCTTATGATCCTTAAAATTTCTCATGTAACCCCTTATATCTAGATAAAATCTAACTAACCCACAATTCTCTCAATTCTTCCAAAATACTCTCGAATTCCTCAAAGAGAAGAATGTAAACTAGATATTTGGAGGAAGTTGAGAGAAATTCTCTCAATTCTAGGAATCTATCCTAAAACTATAGAAAAATAGATTAAATAATTAAATCCTAACTTAGGAAACCAACTCTCTTCGCAAACATTCAACCCTACCCTAAGTTAGATGCTCATGCATAAAAAAAAAAATCTAATTGATATCACACATGTCATTGCATTTATGGTACATTCCATCGCCAAATGTTTAATTTGTGTTAAACATTTAAATTTATCATTTTTTTCAAAGAATCTACAGTTTGCAATTCCCCACCACCCATATATATATATATTATATACAAAAACATATTCTTACAAATACTAGATCGAAGCATTCTACTGCATGCATATTCTCAAAAATACTTGCACCCCGTGGAATGTTTCTCAGGATGTCCATGTAGTCCCTATTATCATCTAAATGAATAAAAAACATATTCATGTAATTACTATGTTCAGATTCTCAGTAATAATCGCATCACGAGAAATGTTTCCCCTGATTTCAATGTAGCTCCTACTATTATCTCACTGCAAAAAAAAAAACTAATAACTAAACTAGAATAGTTTATTGATCTACCAAAATTATGATGAACTAAATAATATTTAGCACTTTTGGGAATGTAATTCATGAAACAATATGAACCATTTATCGTGCCACATCTGAAGAAGTTGTTCATATATGGTGGAAGGGAGGAAGAACTGTTGAGTATTCCAACCATGGGAGTTACGAAGAGTGAGTATAATCTAACAACGATGAGTGTGGAGAAGGATCAATGAAACAAGGAAGTCTATGAGAGGTTGAGCCGAACAAAGGAAAAACTCATGGAACAGGCAGAAGTTATAAGAAAATTGTCAGATAGTGTGTTGCACTTGACAAATAGGCTAGAGGCAATGGAAGCTTGCACAACAAAGTGTAAGGTAGAAGAATTAGAGAACCGACGAAAGGAAGATTGTGAATCATATATATAGAAGTTAGAAGAGGAAGATTTGGATACTTGGATTGAGATGTTGGAGTGTGATGAAAATGGGAATGGAGAGTCATCAGCCTTCCCATCCCCAACATCTTTCTAAACTTAGAGAGAAGATAAGCTCATTATCATCTGTTCAGGGCAATGAGACACCTTTGAAGTGATGATCAGACCATAGTGGAAAGGCAGATAAGAGGATCGTATGACTACAAGATGTGATGTCAGTTGCGACGATGATAGGATGCATGCGTTCTTGTGGAAGAGGCACTATGGTCGGATTAGCTACCTGACTAGTCACCAACATAAGGGGTACAAGCACATGATGTTCTTGCAAGGCTGTGACAGGTAATGGGCATGGATCAAGTCATAGGCAAAGCTATCTGATTGTCATGATGAGGATAGAAGACTTTGAAAATGAATTTGCTAAGATGGTGTTATCGAGGGTGACAACCTTTTTAAAGTTGGGGAGGATATCAAGACCTTGAATTGGCACCAAGGCCAACAAGTACTCATGATGACCCACAAACACTTGGAGTGGAAAAAAACCAACTTGGAGGTGTGATAAGCGTGCCGACGTGGAGGGAGAGAGTCCGCCCAACAACACAGATAATAGAGGGCGAGTTAGGGAGAGCATCCGCCCATGGCATAATGAAGAACGCACAAGGTAAAGCACGTGCATCACACAAACACATCGAAAACATAACTCAGTGGATTTGTGCCCAAGGGCATGCTTGTACCCAAGGTGGGGCGCCCAAACATAATGATGGGCAGGATGTAGCATCCAACGCAAGGAAGTGCAACCACGACCGATGAGACGTAGCGATTGAAGGCACGACAAGTGAGAAAGGGGCAGTGCAATTTGATGTGAATGCCAAGGAAGTGACCAATGATGGTAGCATAGGCAGCACGACAGGCAAAGCACCCAGGAATGGGCACACCTGCCCACTGAAGGGGTGCATGAATGCCCATAGGTAGTTCATCCTAGAGTCGTGCCCACCCATGAAGGAGCACCCACAAAAGTTGAAGGGTTGACTTGATTAAGGAAGGGGTGTCAGCCCATGGGAAGGAAAGATGTCATATTCATATAAAAAAAGGAGGCATTCGACCAAGGGAAAAAGCAAGTTTGACCAAGCATATGAAGATCGCAGAATAGGTCACACAACAAGGGTGAGTCTGCAATATCACAAAAGAAAAGAGGTCACACATCACAGAAGGATGTAGCAAAGGAGAGTGAAGGGCAAGGTGGGGATCACCCAACGAGCTTGCACAATTGGGTTGTTTATTGGTTCTGTTTTTGGGGAGAATATTTTGGGGTTTTTGGGAAAATCGGGAGTGCAGGGCAGGACTGCACAATTTGCAGAATTAGGGGGATGAGCTCGTTGGCTTAGGCTAGGCAGCTGCCATGCCATTGTATTTGTAAAAATTGTTTTACATTATTTGGAACAATTTAATAAAATAAGGGGTGAACTACTTTGGGGAGTTTTCCCCCCTCCCATCACAAAATTGTGTTTATTGTTTATTATTGCGATATCCTATTGTTTTTATGCTTATCACACTTTTATGAAGTTGAATGTAAATGAATTAAAGTGAATTGAATGAAGTTTATTTCTGTTGTATAATTGACCATAAGAACACTTGAATGAAAAATTGGCTAAGTGTGGAAGTATTAGGCCTATTCCGGGTAAAAGTAGTTTAACAAGAAGTGAAATCTCACAGGTGCCACACAACACCCACAGTGGTCATAAGGCATCACTATGTGGGGATGTGACACTCCCACTTCCAAAGTATATTTTCAAGCAAGTTTGGCTCTCTTGTAACTCCGCTATCTTTAAATCTACTTCTCTCTCATCCAAATTCGTTCTTTGACATCCATCTCAATCTATCTTGAACTCAACCCCCTTCATAAAGATTCTTCCCTTGATGGAATTGAAGATTGTTGGGTAGGTTCGTTTTCTCCCCATTCTTCTCCTTCCCGATCTCCCAATCTAGTTCCTCCCATCTGGAAGCTCTGTTTATCTTCTGAAGAATTGGTCGATTGGGAGAGACTACAATAAAAATGGATTCTTCAATTTGATGGGGCCTCTAAGAAAAATCCAGGGGTGACAGGAGTGGAAGGGATATTGCTCAATCCAGATGGAATAATTGAAATCAAGTATGCTTGGGGCTTGGGAAGGAAAACCAATAATTAGGCTGAGAAGTATGTTCCTCTTCAAGGACTCTGCATTGCTAAAGATAAAGACATCCAAGATATTATTGTTCTAGGAGACTCGTTAGTCATAATACAACACCTCATTAAGGGAGGTGGCCCAAAGGACAATACCCTAGCCCTGGTGCTTTAAAGAATCATAAATGTGATCACATCCTTTCATTCCAAAGGGTTCTTCCATGTGCTCAGAATCAACAACATGGGTGCAGATTCACAAGAAAATAGAGCTTGCTCTATGGAAGAGACCAAGCTTGAAATCATGACTCAAATTATTCCTACCCCATCCCATAAGAAGATATTTTCATGAAGGTATGGTTTCTCCCTAAAATACTCTCTATGACTATTTGTACCCCCTAATTTATCTTATTTCCCCATTCCTACACCCCGGTTCCCCCCTAATATTCCCCTCCCCCTCCAGGTTTGCAATGTAGTTCATTCTCTTGTCAAATACTTTGAAGAATTAGTTGTTGGACTAACTAATCGAACATGTGGTTCCCATGACGTGGTAACATACACGCTCCATGGCCATGCATATGTAGATCCCTTACCTTCAAATGGTTGTTAGTATGGTTCTCATCTGCCAAGTCCTTGGAATCGACCCCCGCTCAGAACCATGATGAATCTCTCCAATAGCTGCACAGGTGAAATTAAAGGAAGAATTATTAGAATCATGTGGATGGACAAGAAAATGGGAAATAAATTTGTCTATAGTCTATCTCTTGCCTCATTCTCATCTGAGTATGTTCTATGCATTGATCCACCACCTTTGTGGCACGCTAATTTGGATCACTCTACCTTCAATTTTTATTGTGGCATCCATGCGTGCTTTCTTGGGCAGCTTTGCAAAGAGATTCTTTTGTGGTTTCAGGCTCTCAAACTTTGCATAGTGGAATTGTGGGCTCGACACTCAAGCTCATGGGAATTTTTGCGTAAAGGGCTCTATATCATTAAAAATTAGATAATAAAGTCATATTGGTTGGTTCTAACATTTAACTAAAAATATTTGACGTGATGAATCCAAAAAATGCAAAATCAACATAATTATTTGATCATTCAAAATTACAAATATACAACCATAAGAAAATCTTATGCATAAACAAAGGGCCAATAATTAAACTAAGAAAAAATGAATACCACCATTAAAAAGCATCATGAAGCGCAGGGTCGATGGCATTGAAAAGTATTGGAGCAATGAGAAACATAGAACTCAGTGATAGCAAAAGAAGAACATGATACATGTGATAAAGTTTCAAACCAGTGACCATTTCACCATAAAATACTTACCCCGTTACCATCTAACCATTTATCCTAAACAACAATATTCAAAAGCAATACTATTAACCTAATATTAATTATACAATATTAAAAAGCAATACTATTAACATAATATTAATTATATTTGAAAAAATTCAGGTGATCAATGCATAACACAGTCCAGACAACTTTTCAATGGGACTGATTTAAAAAAGGCAAGTGTATTATTTCTGTGAAACATTAACCGCAGATATTGGAATTGGGCGGATTAAATTGTTTTCTGAATTGTGAATTAATTATATTTTAATTTGGTTATATTTATAAAATTCAAAAATAAAGTAAATCGACAAACTTATGTCAGACAAAAAGAATAAATTTAAGAGTTTGCCAAATGAACACATTTTCAGAACTTTATAGAATATTAAGTATAGAAGCATGACTTGTTCAAACACAACAACATACGAAAAGTGAGAGCAAAGTTTCTATTTCATATCATTCCATCACCAAAAGTTTAATCGTTTAATTTGGGTTTTAGCAATTTGTTTCAACAAAAACGGCAGTCTGCAATAAACAAAGAAAAAATATAATCTCAATAGCAGAAACAGATTCTCACATATGCTGGATCCAACATATTCTCATAAATACTTGCACCCCATCGGCAGTCTGCAATTCCCGCCCCAAAACAAACAAACAAACAAAGAAAAAATATAATCTCAATAGCAGAAACAGATTCTCACAGATACTGGATCCAACATATTCTCATAAATACTTGCACCCCATCGAATGTATGTTAACATTCTAGGGATGTCCATTGTCATCTAACTGGATCAAAAACATATTCATGTAAATACTGCATTTGCAGATTCTCAAAAATATTCGCATCACAACAGATGTTTCGCCGGAATTAAATGTAGTCTCTGCTATTATCTGATTGCGTTAAAAAGGAAACTAGTACTAGAGAATAGACTATTCATCTACCAAAATAATCATTTAGCACTGGAATTAAATAATATTTGGCACTGTTCAGATTAATGTGCCAGATCCTTGCTAATTCGCACATGTCTTAGCTGGTCCATTGGGAATCACTTCAGATTGTGCAGCATGGTTGGAAGTGGAAATGGAAGTGGGGGGATTGAGCTCATTCCAAGCTTCAATCCAAGTGACCATGGCTTCTGCCACCTTCTGCAAATATCGATCTATTACCCAAGTTTGTTCCTTACCTGCTTTGACAACTCAATGTAGCATTGCTAGACAGAGGTACATTCTTGTGGAAGTGGAAGTGTAAGAGATTGGAAAAATGGAATGATGTCCTCTTGCCCAAAGATCCCCTTGTACTAACAAAGGGGTTACTGGCCTTGCTGTGCCAAATGTATGGCAGCCCTGTTTTCACTCCCAATCCCAAGTGGTCGCAGATGACCTTGACAAACCATCCTGCCCACATATTGTCACAGCGACCAATGGGCATCAAGCCAAAATACATTGCAGGGCCAATCAAGTCCCGATTGAATGCCAAATGCATGCCACACATGGGGACCCTTTGGAATTGTCAAAACTGCATCCACATACCTGGTGTTGCGTTCCCAAGGCTTGACAAGCTGTGTGGGGGCATCATAGTCAGGGATGTTCATCCAGAGGCCATGAGAAACTGCAGTGGGTGTTCCATGGCGAAGGCTGAAGGGGTACCCACGCACAAAATCTGCGCCCTCTCTATATGGATCGTACAGTGTATTGAAAAAGAATGGAGTGGAGGGGGAAAGCAAGTGGTGGAGAGCATTGATGTGGTTTCCAGAGGGATCCTTGGCAACAAAGCAGTCATCATCAATTGTAAATATGTATTTCTTCTTGGAGACCATGTAGCCGAAGCAACGACAGGCACTGTCTTTGAAGGAAATGCAGCATGCCTTGGTTCCCAGGATCCTGTTGATATCGTTTCTGTTGTACAGTTCGTAGTCGAAACCCTTGGGCACACTGATGGTCTTCGATGGATCCCCATCCTGCACGATGATGAGGTTATACGGCTCAAAGAATGACCTCCACATTTCCAAAAAATCCAAGTTCCGGATCGTGGGTATCACCATGTCCACCTCCTCCTTCAGGATCGGGGTCACAGCACTAGAACCTGCCATCTTATTATTATTCATCAACTCCATCTCCTGCTTCAGGATGCAGAACGCACTAGAACCTGCCGACTTATTCATCAACTCATCCTAAGTGCCGCAAAATAAAAACAACAAAGGAAAGAAAATAAAACCCACACAGCCGAAGAGGAGAGTGAGAAAATGGAACGAAACGCGCACAACTCAATCTTCCAGAATTAAAATGGTTGTGTTTTGTTTCTAATGAAACAGACACAACCCAATTTTCAAGTGTTTTGTTCCTCTTCACATATATATATAGGAGTTGTCTATAATGCGATTTTTTGGAGATTTCGGTGACGGAATCCGGCAGAAGAAATGAGGTTAAATCTTGATTTTTAGCAGTTAAAATGGTTTTTTAACTGCATATTTGGATTCAGCGCCCTGAAAAACCCCTGGTAGCCATTGATTGTGCAGAAACTAGCTATCAAACTTGGGATTCCAATGAATTGCTGCCGGATTTTGACCTGAAAAATCCGCCAGAAAGACTTTCAAAAAATCGCTTTATAGACTACTGTATATATATATACTACACACTAAGAGGAGGCGAGAGGATTGTGGAGAGTTTTGTTATATGGGGATTCGCGCTCCCTCTCCATATATTATACACACGGAAGAGGAGGCCAGAGCATTGCGGAGAGTTTTGTTATATGGGGATTCACGCTCCCCTCTCCCCATATATATATATACACACGGAAGAGGAGGCAAGAGCATTGTGGAGAGTTTTGTTATATGGGGATTCACGCTCCCCTCTCCATATATATATGGATAGACGGAAGAGGACGCAATGCTCTATATATACACACACGGAAGAGGATGCAAGAGCATTGTGGAGAGTTTTGTTATATGGGGATTTAAGCTCTGGCATAATGTCCGGAAAACCCTTTTTTGGATTTTGGCAATTTTAATATTTAAGGCATAGTTCCATAACCTAACTCGGTTATGAATTGTGGAGAATTTTGTTATATGGGGATTTAAGCTTTGGCATAATTTCCGGAAAAGTTTTTTTCGTTGGATTTGGGCAGTTTTAATGTTAAAGGCAGAGTTCCATAACCTAATTTGGTTATGCATTTTTTTTAATTAATTTGTTTAATATTAGGTAATTTTTTTTTTTAAATTATAATTCCTAACCATCCAAATTACTTGTTATCTATAAAGCTCTTTTCATATTCTTTTGTTTCATAATCCAAAAGTCCTCTTTATTAGTATCTTTTAACCATCCAAATTACTTGTTATCTATAAAGCTCTTTTCATATTCTTTTGTTTCATAATCCAAAAGTCCTCTCTATTAGTATCTTTTAATTATAAATAATGATGAAGTGTGATTAAAGTTTGTATAAATAATAAGTTGATTTCAACTTCTTTTGTTTGATAACATTGTGTTCAATCATTTTTTGGTTTCTGTTTTTTAATTAATATGATTAAAATTAAGTAATAATTTTTTTAAATTTAATTCATAACTATCCACGTTACTTGTTACTTGTAAAGCCTTTTTTTAGTAGGTTTAATGGTAAGATTCAAATTAAAATATCTTTTAATTGTGAATAATGGTGAAGTGTGATCATAGCAAAAGTTTGTATAAAGAATAAGTTGATTTCAAATTCTTTTGTTTCATAACCATGGGTTCATCCTTCTTGGGTTTTTTTTAATTAATTTGTTTAAAATTAAATAAGTTGGGTTACATTTTTTTTAATTAATTTGTTTAAAATTGGGTAAGAATTTTTTTTAAATTTAATTCGTAACTATCCACGTTACTTGTTACTTGTAATGCCCTCTAGTCGAGTATTCAAATAAAAATATCTTTTAATTGTGAAAAATGGTGAAGTGTGATCATAGCAAAAGTTTGTATAAACAATAAGTTGATTTCAGATTCTTTTGTTTCATAACCGTTTTGGTTTTTTCTTTTTAGTTAATTTGTTTAAAATTGGGTAAGTTTTGTAAAGCCCTCTGGTCGAGTAGGTGTAACAGTAAGATTCAAATTAAAATACCTTTTAATTCTGAAAAATGGTGAAGTGTGATCATAACAAAAGTTTGTATAAACAATAAGTTGATTTCAAATTCTTTTGTTTCATAACCAATTTGGATTTTTCTTTCTAGTTAATTTGTTTACTTGTTACTTGTAAAGCCCTCTCTTTGAGTAGGCTTAATGGTAAGATTCAAATTGTTACTTGTAAAGCCTTCTCGTTGAGTAGGTGTAATGGTAAGATTCAAATTAAAATATCTTTTAACTGTGAATAATGGTGAAGTGTGATCATAGCAAAAGTTTGTATAAACAATAAGTTATTTCAAATTCTTTTGTTTCATAACCGTTTTGGTTGTTTAAAATTAGGTAAGTTGGGTTACATTTTTTTTAATTAATTTATTTAAAATTGGGTAAGATTTTTTTTTAATTTAATTCATAACTATCCACGTTACTTGTTACTGGTAAAGCCCTCTCTTCTAGTAGGCTTAATGGTAAAATTCAAATTAAAATATCTTTTAATAGTGAATAATGGTGAAGTGTGATCATAGCAAAAGTTTTGTAACACCCCCAGTTACTTTGGTTTTATTTGTTTTTACAAACAAGTTAAAATTGTTAATTAATTACCTCATGTAGAGGTTGACAAATTTTTAGGTTAGTTAAAAACATAATTGAGTTGAAATATTTTTTTTTAAAAGAAATGGTCAGGATTTTAAAGAATTCTTTTGTTATCTGAAGAGGGAAAATTCATGGATGACCACAAGAGTTCCTAACTTCCATACAATTGGAGAAAATAGTTATTCCTTATCCCAAAAGGATTTCTTTTAAAAAGGAAAATTCGGGAGAAGGAGGGGGTTGGCAATTTTTGCAAAGGTAGAAGTAAGAACAGAGAAATGGGCTGAGGCAATATGTTGCCCAAGAGAAGTTCCTGATCTGGTAAGGACTAATGGAAAGCTTGATCCCTATCACAATTGTGAGTTTAGGTTGGGTCAAGTGAGACTATAATGCCATTGAACAATCTTAAAAGAAAACCTCTCCACTGTACCTATTGTCTAGAAGTTGGGAAAGCTCGAGGGGCGAACTAGTTGCAAAGGCCATTCTCATTGGAAGGGAGGTGTGGTCTTGTCTAAGGAGTTTTTCAGTGAAAATGCAGATAAGAATTATAGTTTCACTCTGTTGATTTTACAGTTTTTGAGACAGTAGACAAAAAAGAAAGGGTTAATTATGTAGAATTATTTTCTTATGATTTTTGTAGAATTGTTTTCTTATGAGAGTAAATAAAAAGAAAAGAATTATTTTGATTAAACAACTGTTACCTAGGTTATGGACTGTATAAAGAAAAGTGGTTGTAGTAAAGTACAGGGACTGCTCTTTCCATTCATCAATGAATTTAAGGTAGGAATGTATCGATTGTTGTATATGAAAATGCAATCTTGATTCAAATTGAATTGGTATTATTTTAATAGAAATTCCTTGGGAAGTGATCCAAGAACTTTTTCTTATAGATGTATGAAAGAATTACATGCATAAATTATAGCTTAAACATAGAAATTTAATGTGCACATGAGAGAAGAGGAGAAACACATAAAGACATGAAAGAAGACAAGGGACTTTATAATGGAGTTTGTCCAATTTAGACTACGTCTCCGGGCATTGCTCGATCAATGGGGAGGCCTTCATTCATTAAGTGGCATGAGAAAGAAAAGTACAATCATCATTTACAAAAAGGAGTCTTGTACCTCCATTTTTGAAAATGGTTGAAAAATGCAAAACTCTATTGGAGAAACAGACAACACCATTGAGTTCGTGGCATCGAGAAATGCTGAAACCATATAAAATTTGTCAAAATCTGACAAAGTGAAAATCTAACACCTGGAGAAATTGCTCAGATCAAGCTTTCGAACCCCTCTCTGCACTGCTCATGGTTTTGCCACCTACAAAACTGGCCTGCCTCGAACTGCATGCATGCTCCTTTGCTACCTGGGCACACTGGTGAACTGAGTTTTAAATATCCAAAGGTTGGCAGATTTTTCCAAAATTTCATTGGGTGGAATGGTTGAAGATCCAATTATTGTGGAGAGGGTCAGGAGGTCAAACCCCACCCCTCCCATTTTACACAACGGAATCTATTTTAAAAGGAAGGTTGGGTTGGGCTCGCCTTGGGTGGCCTGCCCACCTCACCTGTCTCCTGTACTCCATACCTATTTACATGGGCGGTTGTTGTGGTTGGGTCCGTGCCCCAAGGGTCGGCTCACATTCACTCCTTCATGTGCAACGGTAATGGCCTGCCCATAAATCACGGGTTCTACTAAGTATGGGGGGAGGGGCCAGGGGTAGTGGCCTGCCCCTCCAATATTACATATATGATGAGGATTGGGGTGGCAGGGTTGATGGCCCACCACCCCCTTTTCTTAATAATTTTTCAGTTATAAAAATATGGCTATTTTTAAAAATTTGGAATTTGGACCGAAGGAGATGATTTAACGAGGCAACAATTTCGCTTGGAATCCGGCTAGAGTTTGCTGGATTCTGTCCGCTGGAAAACTTCCAAATTGTGTCTCCATTAAGCTTGCCCAGTCAGCAAAAGTCAACCAAAACTTTAACTGCCTCTATCTTCCTCACTCGGACTCGGATTGGAGTGTCGTTCGCACCGTTGGAACCAGGGCAACGAGCACTTCGATCTGATGTCAAGTTAATAAACTTTTCGCCACTTTGAATTTTGAGCCTTTTCCATGCCACTAGTGTCTAGAGATCCACTCGGATCTATCCTCCCCATTGAGGAGCTTTTGGACCACCAAACGTTTTATTGGTTAATTGGTAAGTGAGGGAATTGTTCCCTCACTCTTTCTTTTTCCAGCCAATTTTCCTTGCTAGGGTGCATCCCTTTGAGACCAACTTGAAGGTATTCCATATCTCCCCATCATGAAGTCCTGGTTCTTCTGTCAAGGATGATATATTCAGGTAACTCATTGAGATACTATGGTGCAAAGTCATCAACTATAGGAATTGTTCCCACCTCTTCGGTGTCCATCACCAATGGTGTCTCATATAGCTTTAAGTTTCCACATTCACTATGGAGTACATTTGCACATATGTCGGCAAATTGAGATGAAAGGCATTTTTTCCAATCTTCTCCAAGATGGTGAATGGACCATACCAGATTGGTTGCAACTTCTTTCCTTCTCCCCTCATCCTTTCCTTGCTGATATGGAACCACACTTTGTTGCCCACTTGAAATTTACGGTCGACTCGGTGTTTGTCATGTCGAGCCTTGTATTGGACCTAACATTTCTCCAACTGCTCCTGTACTGCTTGGTGAATCAACTGGATCCACTGAATGAACCGTTGTGCTTTGTCCTTGTCATCATGTCCACTGGTGTCATCTTCCCTTCCAAAGACCATATCAAAAGGATCTTTGGGTAGGTAGCCAAAACATGTCTCAAATGGTGAACGATGTGTAGATGAGTACACTACTCGATTGTAGGAATGTTGCACATATGGAAGATGCTCATCCCACAACTTAGGATGTTTCCCACAATAGCCTTGCAACAAGTGTACCACGGTACGGTTCAAAACCTCTATATGTCTGTCAGTCTGTGGATGAAATGCCATGCTTATTTTCAACTTAGTGTCTATCATCTTCCACAAGCTGGTCCAAAACTCTCCAAGAAATTGAGAGTCCCAATCTGACACAATAGATGTGGGCAACCCAAAATGGACCCAAACATGCTGAAAGAAAAGATAAGAAGTATGCTCTATAGTGATCTGCTTTTTACAAGGCGTTAAAATACACCTTACTAAAATGGACAACGACGACATACAAATAGTTGTGACTTTTTCTAGACAAAGGCAAACCTACTACAAAATCCATCGACACACTTTCCCATGGATGACTCGAAATAAGGAGTGGTGTGTAGAGCCCGAGTTTTCTATTAGAGGGCTTTGAAATAGAACACATCACACATCCTTTTACATAGCAAGTCACAATGTTCTTCATATGAGGCCAAAAAGAAAATCTGTGTACATGACACAAAGTTTTTTCAACACCACAATGACCAGACACAAGGGAGGTGTGGGCCTCCCGAATTACATGTACCCTTTCCCCTATGGGTATGCACAATTTGCCTGATACAGGTGGATATTGGTGGCCACTCGCTAATTCCACTTGGATCCCCTCTAGTGCTTCTTTCAGTTTTTTCAGTTTCCTTAATTATAGCATAGTTTACTATTTTTAGCAGTTTTTCGGGTCCTAAACTTTCGGAGCTATTTTGAGGCCTTAAACGACGTTTTTCTGGGAAATCTACCGCTAGCGATTTTTCTATCTAAAAGTCATATTTTCCGTCATAGTCCTCGAAGATATCTTTCCAACGGGCTATCATGCGCATCAAACGGAGATAATACGACCAATTCGTGACCCCGGGAAGTTGATGTACCAACTTACCCAAAAACGGGGCCCACAATTTGGTGTTTCATCTTCTAGGGT